>JAPYZJ010000248.1:0-56323 GCA_030522765.1 Ophioninae sp. B BG-2022a
AATGACTGAATAAAAATAAAAATATTTGTTTTATTTGATGTACTTCAAAATAAATTGCCCCAGAAAAAACTATGGCCATCTGTCCTCGAATTACCCTAGAGTAAAAAACTTTCCTGTATAGATGAGCATTTTGGATTGCGTTTATTTTCACATAACAAAAGTCCAGAAGAATTATTTCCATCAATTTTGCTTAGAAATAAATGTGAACCCAATTTCGAATAACTATAGACATAATCTCAATATCACTCACTCACTCAAATCCATTAACTTTATGGGTGCCCCGAAAAAACAAATTCACGAAGTGGCTCTACAATTTTAAAAATTGGTAAGTCAAATAGACAAGCTGAATAGTTCCGCGTTGGACAAAAGTCTATAAGCAAAAAGCGTGTCAAAGACTAGTTACAAAGTAGATCTTTGGTTAGAGCCACGGAGCGAGAAGGGGGAGAGTTTATAAACGCGAGCGTGGTCCGTCTAAGTGACATCGTTGGCAAGAGCCCCATTTGTGTACTACAGAAAAAGATCCTCGACTATTTCTAGCTAAATATACAGACCTGACGACAAGACGAATCGATTTTTGAACGACGGAACCAAAGATATTTCATCTTAGCCCTAGGATGGTAGAGTAGTTCGTGAGAGGGACGAACATTTTTTCCTTCCACAGTTTGACCTCATCTTTTACTACGCGTTATGAAAAATCTTATAATTTAATATAATTTTATTAGATTTACAAAATCATTATAATTTTCCCATACCTCCATATAAAGATAACAATAATTACTGTCATGCCGTGAAATTAACGAAAACTTCCAATGGCACGTAGCAACTAAATTGTTGCTGATACACAAAGTAGAAAAGTCCTGATGCATCTTTTCAGGGTAATTAACAATTCGTCGACCCGAGCCAACCGGGTAAGTAAAAACGCCGAGTGAACGTAGAATCATTCCAACGTTTTTCTTTGTTTGTAATTTGGCAAATTCATTGCTCTTTAATCACTAATATTAATCTACGACCGACCGAACAATAGTGGAAAAGTTTTTGAGTATCGATAGATTATAATGGAGAATAGCGAAAATAGTTATTTGTCGAAATTGCGTTCATTTCACGGCGACCGTAAAATTAAGCAGGTTATAACGTTCTTGCGAGGACTCTCGGATGTCCAATGGCGTCTCGACTATGCAAGGATGATGAGAAGTTTGAGGTATTTGGCACGCCCGGCATTTCCGTGCAGCGAGTCGTGTCTTCGCTTCGGCATGGCTATACAGGATCAATGTTATAGACATGCAGTTGCATGTGTATATGTGTAGATATTGATGAGTAAAGCCACCATCATTCCTGGCGTAGGAACTTGCCTAAATCATACTGCTCAAGGACTTTCTTTGGTATTCAACGCACCCTTGATTGTAAACGAAAAAGATCAGTGTTTATTTCGGTTTGTTCGAGCTTGAATAACTCAAAATAAACACATTGTTGAGTTGATATACGAGGTTTGTTTAAAAAATAAGTAGACATTTTATTTTTATCGAAATATATTTATTTAATAATCAATATCTCTTTTGTCCCTTTCACAGTAATCCCCCTCAGATATATTATAGTTGGGCCAGTGTAGGCCAGTAGGCCATTTCAATAGTCGTCAATACACATTTATAAATATCTTTGTCAATGTACCTCAATAATTAAACTTTTGGAGAAAACTGACTTGGCTGAAATTGGAGAAATAGTTTTTGATATAATGGTTCCTACAACTCACGTTTTTTTCGCACCACCTATCCAGGAATGACCTCCTAACTGTAAAATATACAGTTAAATAGTATCTTACAAACATTGTTTTTATCACAATTATCTGTGACCTCCTGCAGGCTTTTTAGTACAAGTACAAACCCCGTTACCTACAATTAACCCTCCAAATCCCGTTACAATTAACGGGATTCCTATCTATTCATAAATTATTAAAACAATTTATTAATGAGATATGTAGATTCTCAATCCATAAAAATAAGAATGATTTAAGTTAGGATTTAACATTTTGTAATTTCGCGATAAATTATCCATAACTACAAAAATCGTAAAGATTTTCAATCTGGACCACTTTAAACGCGTACTTAATTGAAACTTGAAAAATTCACCAGTTATGGATTTTAAATGACGTTTTAATACCTTTCTCAGTGAAAACAACATAAAATAGGCACGAAATAACTGCATGGAAGCCATATTATGTAAATTCAGAACTGTTTGGGTTTAAAAAAATTCAGAATTATTTTATGAAAATTCAGTAAAAAATTTATGAAATTTATGGATTTTATGAAAATTCAGGGTAAAATTCAGAATTGTATGAATTCGTGGGGCGCGATACCGACTGGAAGACATTTTCTTGGGTGAACCCGGTGCATCACTTACCACACAAGGCCAACTCGATGCCTGGTACGATCCAACGATGTGACGGTTGTTCTTTGGTTCTTTGCAGATCGGAGCTTTTTGGTGGCGAACGCGCAGCAGGGACTATGTCACATAATCTACTGTTCGGATGGATTCTGTCGGTTGACGGGCTATTCAAGGGCGGAGGTCATGCAGAGGCCCGCGGTGTGCGAGTTCCTTCACGGGCCCATGACCTCGCCCCATGCGATAGCGGCACTACGGGACGCTCTAGTTGCTGGTGTCGAGAAACACTTCGAGATACTCTACTACAGGAAAGACGGTACGAGCTAGTTTCTAAATTGGGTCGTATCATTTATAGGTCTGATGACGTAATTTATGGACGTAAGCAGATATAATGATTCATGAAAAATTAACGCCCAAAATTAAAAAAGGAAAAAAAACCACAAAAATCCTGGGTCACATATCAAAGACTGTGAGCGTTAAAAAAAAGTGGACGCGCGTTCCGTTTGGCGTACGACGCGCTTGTTTTCTCAAAAAAATATGTGCAACATGTGTTTGGATAAAGACCATATGGCATAGGCCCATATAGGCATACAGAATTGACAGAAAAAGGCTCAGGTAGGCCTGGATTGATTAATAACTAGGAAAAACGTTCAACATGGGCCTTGGTAATGCCTACAAGTAGATAGAATGGACAACACGAAACCTTGGGCGGTAAAACTTTCTTCAACTAACGATAGTCCGTGATTGGCTGTGGCCAACAACAGTGTCGATTGGCACGTTTCGATCAACACTTACGATCGTCCGTCTTCGTGTATTTACGCAGCCACAAAATGACCTTGCCTCGCTCGTACTCAGCGACAACAGTGGCAATGGCTAACTATGAGTCACAGAAAGGCTCCTAACGTCCACGTACAGTTAAACGAGGTTGCGAAAAAAGAAGAAAAAAAATAAAAAAATGGTTCGCAGTTAGCAAGTTTTTCTGGAAGTGTAGAAAGTGTGACTGGGTTATGTCTGAGTAAGGCGGGTGTAACCACGGGGTTGACCTTAGGCTCTCTTTGTCGAAGATCGATAGCGTTGGAACTCAGCATTATACGAACAACCTGCCCCTTCTTTACCCCCATTGGAAGCTCTCTTTTCATAATTTATCGTCGGCACAGTCAGAGCCGCCAAAGCCCTAGGCCAATTGCCCATATCGGCGTCTAAGAGAAAGTTGAAAAAAAAAAAGGATAATTCGCCTTCGCAAATCTCAATAAAGAAGGTACGAAAGTATTAGGGCCGCGAGCGTTAAGTTTTTACCGCCAGTACTGACGTTGCTGGAACGTCGCGGCCTACAACGGAATCGTTTTTGCCAACCACCTGTGAATTCGATACGATTTATCGTCTCTCGTCGGGTTTGCCTGCGCTTTTTTGTTTCACGACATTCCGATAGGATATAAAAAAGCGACTCGAGGTGGATTCGAGGTGCGTCGACGTATACATTTTTACAAATGTAAGGATCTCTCGATCGAGTGGTTTCTAATTTACATTTCTTCGGATTCGAGAGAATTCTTTTTTAAACGAAACTTTTCCAATAGGTGAGTCTGTTTTTACTCGAAAATACCCCTTGGATATTGAGCTGCCATAATCGAGAAGTCTTTTTCTTTGGCACAGAACTATGCTTGCGAATAAGTACTTTTTTTGCGTAGATGAACCCCCTTGAGCAACCTCGTTTTTGAGCTCAAATGTGCTACCATGAGCAAATCTACATTTGCATGGTTAGATGTTGGCACGTACCAACTACGACTACGAGCAAAGCTATGTCTTTGTTTTGCAGGCAAATAGGTCTGTAAACAATTATGTTTTTCGGCTATAAACTAACATTACGAGCAAGGGTGTTTCTTGGCACAAAGCCAAGCGATCATGGCCATTTCAAAAAAAAACTCTCATGTTTGAATCCGTTTCTATACACAAAAGTACTCTCATGATCAAGCCTCTTCTGTACAATACCAGCGTGAATACGTATTTTTCTTGACACGGAACTATCCCTGTGCACAAGTACTTTTTGGCAGAACAACTCCTTTAAAAACTGTGGCCTTGGCACAAAATGACGCTTTCGAGAAAATTTATTTCATCGCATAAAATGACCCTGTGAAATCATCGCCCTGTGATCAAATGTATTTATTAGCACAAAACTATCTTTATTAGTGAGTGCCTGTAAAGTTGTGAATAACCTAACCTGACCAACTCGGATTTTTTTTCCACAAAATTACTTATAACCATAAGTCTATTCTTTCAACAATACTGCCCTTATTAACAAGTTCAGATGATCCATCAACCACCACAAAACTACCCTTACGGGAAAATTTGTGTTTTCCACAAAACTAGCAATGCGCATGTCTCTTCATTTTATACTATCTAAGTATATCGCGCTACAAAAATTCAGCCAGGTATTTTGAAACTAAAAAAAATCGCATTAAAAAAGTTCCCAGGCATAGTGGTGAATCAAAATTGTGGATCAATCGACTAGCATTTCACCAATATTTTTACTATCCAAAAAAAAAACTCGAAGAATTCTGCGACGTTTTTTTTCTGACAAAAAATCTTCGAGTAAGCAAGAATGTTATCAGGGCTGAATGAAATAGAAAAAAAATCGCATTGTCCATATTCTATCCCGCTATATGTTGTACCCGTGCAGCGTCAGTGGCTCTTCCTCCATTCAGCAGTGCGAATGGATTGCTGGAAGAGCAATCCCCACGGGCGTTATAAATAGCTCATCAGGTACACGCTGCCATTGTTGTTTCTTTTTCTTTCACGAGGCTAGACATTCTCGGCGAGTGTAAAGAACGAAACGCCGTCTGGACGGTCGTCACAGGTGGCGATGTTCGGGGTGAAAGCTCTCGGTGTTCGGGTGAGATCACGGCGCAACGAACCATCGTTCGTTTATCGGAACGGGAGAAGAGAGATGTCGTAAAAGCGAGAGCGATCAATGCTAAACATACAATACAGGCGGGTAGAGCGGACGGCCCGAAAGAACGTGGAAAGTTCCGTCCTAGTTCGAGGCAATTCGTCGTTTTCATTCGACCACAGAAGTGCAACAACGGTGATCGATGATGGTGGAACCGGGAAGGGGTAGGGAGGCGGTTTCGAGGAGGCGTATTATTTGCGCGTCGAGAGCTTTGAACCGTTTGAAGGTCTAATTTTGAGATCTTGGCGATCGAGGACCAGCCGAGAGCTCGCGAGAACAATCTCGAGTTCGTTCTTCTTTGCAGTTTCAACGGCGTGCTCTAGCCCGACGGACTCGGGAGGATCCAAGTGCTGATGGAATCGCGTGCCAATGAACCGACTATTAATTACGGACGTGTGAGAAATAATTACGTATCGAAAACCTAAACTAAAGGAAGAGAACACTAAATCTCTGGAAGCTGGGAAGGGGAAGGGGTATATTGGGGGGTTACGTTGAAGGTATATTGAAAGATGAAATAAATCCGTGGACCATCGCGTGATATCTCGCAGTTATGGTGAAGTAGAAACGGTTTGTGGAAACGCCAGGGGGAAGGATAGTAAGAGGGTGAGTTTCGCTGATCCAGTGCGACGAAGCTGTGCTGGGATGAATCTCGAGTCAGAGGAGGGTTGGAATCGCTGATACCTCGGGGAGTTCCGTGTAGATTTTGCGGAGACGAAAGGTTTCCTACTCGGAGATATTGTTCTCGAGACGCTTGCCCCAGGATCCAGCATGTCCCTTCGGTGCCTCAAACTTAGCCGAACAACTGGAGTCAACAAGGCTTTGGCTAGTCTTACCGGGAACTTTAACTATCGCGAGTGGGAACTTCCCGAAGTTTGAACAGACATCCGGACTCGTGCGTATGTTTGACAAGGTCCATCAGTTTCTTCCATTCGAATGACATTTTTTCTCTGCAGAGAAATCTCCATAACGTACCGAAGCTCAATAATTTCGTGCCTCCGCTCACTGCCTCCAACAGCTTGATCATTACCGCGATAACCGTTTGAAGATACCAACCAATAATCTACGACTTCCGTCGAGCAGTATGTCCCAACAAAGACTCCTGATTTAAAAAGAAGATATTAGGGTCAGCGAATAACACAACAAATCTTTGATCCATCTTTACGAATAGCCCACGTTACATCAGACGAATCAGTCGCGATCTCTAACGATCCCTGCTAAAAGTTTCTCCTTTGCCCCACGTAAGTTGACATTGAAGAGTAATCTCGAGTCAGAAGCTCGTCACGTGGATCCAACAAGTGAGCATACGGATCTTTGAAGTTGAACGGGCTTGGTGCATACGCCGAGGTTTATGCATTTATGCAAGGACCTATATACGCAACCTAGAAGGTGGCGGGGGTGCGAGCTTGCGCGATGCTGAAGAGGCGCATACGGTAACGTACACACGGATACATTTGGAAAAGGGGAACAAGCCAAGAGAAAGGAACAGAGAGAGAGAGAGAGAGAGAGACGAGCCAGTCTTGCTCGCAGACTTGCGACCCTCTTGCTATTTCTGAGTTGCTCGTTCTTTCATTCTCTCTCGCTCTCTCTCTCTTCCTTGCTCTCTTCTACTCGGTGCAGTCAAGCTCACCTCTGCCGAGGTACACCTCGGCCACGTCACTGGGGCAATGCACTCGCGATGACGTCACTGGCCCCCAACCCAAAGCGTCACCGACAAATTGGTTGCTCTCTTAGAGCTAGAGGGAAGAGCCATTAACCTGGCTAACGTTCACCTCGCTCTGCACCCATGCTCTTCGATTACCTCCTAATGAACATTCTCCCCTGATTCCTCATCCTTACAGCGCTAGTCAGTCAGCTGGATAAATTATAAAAAGCGTTAAGCTCGTCGAATCAGAATCAATGCTGGAATACAGCAGCGCTGCACCTTTTTCTGATGTTCAGTGACAAGAGAAAAAAAAACAACATAGCGTCAAACCGGATGGGAGAAACGTCACAATTCGCATACGTGACGTATGGACGCCTTGAACGCAGACCACCCGCTAATTTCTCCTTCGCCGTAGTAAATTTATATTTAGATTTATATCTCTGTCTCCTTTCGTCTACGCCTCCTCCTCGTTTCTTTTTTTGTCCACTAGCGATCTCCAGCTATTTTCACGGTACTGCGGATTTGCGGTGGCAAATGCGACGATCGAATACGGTGTATTTTCGTGGAATACTTGTGCTGTATGCTGTAAGAAAAACGCGAGGCAACCCCCGGGGAGGTCCGCACGAATTCGTACATTTGGAACTCGGCCAGAACCCGACCAACAGTGGTGACGTCGTGTGTGGATGTGAGGCAAGCAAAAAAGTTCCATCCACTGTACGGTTACTTCCGAGGTCGCTAACACCCTGATACATCTCTCATGTACGGAAAGCTCATCTCCAGAAACCGGCAAACGACTGGCGCTTCACTGTCCTCGAATCCTCTGGCTCTTCTCTAATCTCAAGCACCACCACAGCCCGACTCTCGTCGAGGCTATTGTTCCAGACCTTTCTTTTTCCTCCCTCAAGTCAGGCTATTTGCTTGACCCCCAGCTATTTCAACGGGTTTGGCTACTTTTCTCATTTCGGCAGCGGGGTATTACGGCACTTTTGATTGGATCGGACTTATGGACAAAAACTGACGGATAGTTGTTGTTTAAATGTTTCTTTTATTCCGTGATGCAGTCGTGATGTGCTTTCGAGGTTGTCGGTAATTCGGACTGTGGTACGCATGCCGTGTCTTCGTGGTTGTCTTGAATCCCTGCTGCAGGATTCTCTTTGATCCGTGTTACAGGCTAGATACAACTTGAATCGAAAGTTATAAATACATACTGCAGGGCAGTTGCGACATGTCGTCAACATTCTGATAAATCCATGCTGTATGGTAGTTGCGACATATCTTCAAGGTTACCTCAAATCCTTGCTGCTGGCAACTTGCAATTTCGCATTCAAGAATATGTTTATTCACTTCAAATGTTTGTGGTTTCCGGATGGTGCTTTTTTAGTTCATACGAAATGTTGCGGCGAGCCTCCGAGATTATAGGGGTTGCTTCCAATGCATTCTGCAAGTTGGTTATCAGCTCTCAATGTCGTCTACAAGTCTCTCACCAGATGACTTGTGACATGCATTCAAGATTGCCTTAGATCTTTGTTACAGGTCATTTGCAATATACCGTTAAGATAGTCCTTAATCCATGCTGCACGTTAGATGTGAGACAATAACAAGATTGTCTTTAATGCTGCAAGATTATGGCGACTTCTCATCAAGATTGTCTTTAATCAAGGTCACAGTCTAGTTGCGAAACATTTTTCTGCGATTCTCTACAATTCCTCCTGCACAGTATTGATAACTTGCTTTCAAGGTTGTTCTTAATGATTTCTGCAGAGTAGTCACGATATGTCTTCAAGGTGACTTACTCCGCATTTTAACAATTCAGCGCCTAAGTTTTCATCCGAATCGTTCGCACATGCCTACTTCTCCTTTTCAGGATATCGTATGATTTTTTTTATTTTTCGAAATAACAACTTTTCATGAAAAAATCGCTATCTTATAAACAGCTATTTCGGCTGAAGAATTTTCGGTGTGCCAAGCATTGGGACGTAAAATATCCGGGACGCTGAAACAGCGACGCCAATATCAACAACTGCAGCGTCTGCTGACCATTCTGCGACTCGTTAATGTCGTGTATTCGTGCGTCGCTTCAGGATTTGCTGAAGACTGGTCTTTGCGCATCCATGGAACGCATTCAATTGAGATATAGATTCTTATAAATGTGACGTCATTCGCTGTTGCGTAACATCCATTTGCTGATGCCGTTTCATCCCTTCGAATCCGATACAAACCGAAACTACCACCAAATGTGAAACTCATCCCTGGGAGTTTTCCACCTTTACATCCTTTAGCCCATGCTGGTACCTCTTACTACCGTTTAAGATCGTTTTATATCTAATTTAGCCTGTCCTTGAATCGCTTCTATCTCCACCTCTCTCTCTCTCTCTCTCATCCTGACTTTCTCTAGTTCTTCAACATCAATAGAGCTGGTGATCTATCCTTAAGATCACCAACTTAGAGTACGTTCACCGCTGTTTGAAAAAGCATTACGCGCCCTCACTGACTCTCTTTTTTATAGCCTTAGGCTCAACCTCTTGGATACCCTCAACCTTCTTTACTCTATGCCCGCAAGGTCTTCAAACCCTACTTCAAGAAAATATCACCGCTGATGAACGAGGGGTGGCAAGTCCCTGAAGAAAGAAAGGCGACAACGAGACGAGACTACTCGAACGACACAAAGCAAGGGTCCTCCAACTTTTTTCATCGTGTTTCAGACTTTGACTGATCGACCCGCCGTTTTTTTCCAAACTACTTGTCAACGATGACGTTCAATCGAGTGATCAATATAGATTTGTTTTGGCTACGAAAATCTGTTATTCCCGTGAAGATCTCTTTTGGTAATAAATAGCTGTGTCGGATATTCAAATGTGTTTTAGGCGTCAAGATCTGTTTAACTATCGTCATCTGGTTTGGCTATCCAGATTTGTTTTGACTATCGAGATTAGTTTTGTCTATCAAAATCCGTTTCCTCTACCAACATTCCTTTTGGCTATCAAGATCTGTTTCGTCTAGGCAGATTTGTTTCCTTTGTCCAGACTAGTTCAAGAATCGCATTAACCGTATAACCGGAAAAGTTTTTCACGCTTTAGAGGTTAGGGGACCTATTGTAAGCATGCAAAAATAAAGTTTATTAAACAAAAAAAATGTTCAAGAAATAAAAAAGATCACTAGAAAATTGTTTGAATTTCACGAATTAATTGGATGAAATTGTTTACCGAATTTGGTAAAAAAACTAGAATTGATCAAAATTATAAGAAATCTTATGAAAGACATTTGAACAGGGCTTCAATGCTGCAGTTGAATTTTGCCAGTTGGTTAGTTTGAAATAAAAAACAAACGAATTTTTTTTTCTTAACATAGACAATATTGGTCAAGACTTAACTGAATTTTTTTTCGTTCGTGTCGTCCAATCACAAAAAAATGCAATCTTCTCCGGATTTTTCAAGGAAAGATGACATCATTATCTTCAATGTCTAACAAAAAAATATAAAGGAAAAAACATCGGTCAACAGTAAACTGCCATTATACTGAATAAACGTACTAAATTCGTTTTAAGTAACCCAGTTTCGAGAAAAAAATGTGTCTTTAGTTTAACCGTCTATTCTACCGCTATAATCAGTTTATCTTCAATCTGTATTTCTAGTATTATATGGTAGCCTTTTTTCTTGAATCTGACTTGACAGAAGGGACGAATACCTTTTTTAAATTTTTACGATAGCCTAACTTATCACCAAGCACTCGAATTGTCCTTGATCGCCTGCTATATATCACTTAGCAGCCTATACTGAATACAAACAATATATTATCGCCTGCGAATGTGGAGGAAGAAAATTCCGGAAGTCTGTCGATCACCACATCCGACAGGGTATATTTCCGTTGAGAACTCTCTTCACACTGCTCCTCTCTCTCTCTCTCACATATACACACACTGTTTTCCACCTCTTTTGCTGTGTGTTCCCGACATGACCCAAGTATCGCCGTTAGCTCTCGAAGCCTATTGCTCTTTCTCTCCCCGACCACGGAAATAAGTCTGTCAATGTTACGGAAATAGAAGCTCATAATTGAGTCCGTCCGGTGTACGAGGCGCGTTGCTACGACGGACACAGTTGATTTTTGCCTTTTGTTACCTGTATACAAGGGGAGCAGCGACAATCACATATAAATGGTCAAGGCCCGAGTCTTTTTATTACGAAGTCAAGACTTTATTTTTACTACTGACGTACTCCAAGAGCGTGGATTCGGGTCCTTTACGAAAACGCTTTCTCCGTCACTGGTATCTTCTTGTCAAACGTCCAAGGGTAAGCTTGAACCGAGTGGAACACAGAAACGCAATGCGCAATTGATGCATCTGTTGTAATCCTTTCTTTGATTTTTCATCGTAAGTCATTTGCAACTTACGATTGAAAAATGACAACGAAGTTATGATATAATGATTTGGGCCCTATGTTGCAAACGTCAATTAATATGTAATGATGAAGGAGGAATAAAAAGTCTATGATGGCTATCATGGATGTTGAAAGACACAAGTTGGACATCATGAATATTGGAAGAATTATCTTGGCCATCATGAATCTTCGAAAATACAAATTAGCCATCATGGATCTTCGAAGATACAAATTAGCCAGCATGGATCTTCAAAGATCCAACTTGGCCATCAAGGAACTGGGAAGTTCCAATATTTCCATCAAGGATCTTTGAAAATTGAACTTGGATATTATGAATATTGGAACGCAATCCAATGACGATAAACGTCATCGGATGGTAATTTATTGTTGCAGGCACCAAGTTCCTCTGCAGTGAAGTCATTGCACTGATCAGAAGCGAGGTGGACGACATTTGCCTTCAGATCATTAACTTCGAGGATCTAAGCGCACAGCCTTCACCGCCATCGGTACCTCCACCTGCCAGCCAAGCGAATAACCGACTCGCCACACGCTGTGAGTTTTTCTCCCATCTATCAATTCTAATCGCGTAATTGCCGGGATCACATGCTCGATACTGAGAATCATGAACCTAAGGGTATTTTTGTTAGATCGTCGAAATTGTAAGCTTGAACATTTTATTTCGAAAGATTATAATTACACAGAGTGAAAAACCAGCTCTTTTCGGAGTTTTTGAAATTAATTGTTTATTGAAAATCTGGAATATATCCAATCTGTTCCGGATCAAAAACAATCTTCTTCACGGCATATTCGCCCTTTGTCTGTCTATGAAAAAAAACAAATTTAGAAAGCTGCTGATTATAGGGATTATGTTTTTGAAAATGTGAAAACCCGTGTTGAAACATATTGAAAACTTGTCCACTTGAGGGGATAGGGCTACCGCCCAGAATTCAGGTTAATTGATATATATAAGTGTCGACCAACCCCTTAATAGTCCACCAAACATTGTACTCTTGAGAAAAAAAATGCTGTTGCTGTGTTAATTCATTTCTCGCATAAACCCCCTTTATCCCTTGTAGCTCAAAAAATGATTGCGGGATGTTTTCCCAAAACTCGCAAATATGAATAACCTCAGTATCGAAAAAACTACTTTTCATAAATATTCAAGGTACTGCGTGGAAAGCTAATATACAGAACTTTATTTTAATTGAAAAAGAAAACAAATGAAGCTCTTTCCCAAATTTGCCGATATCGTTATTAAGAACGTGTGGAAAATTGACATAACCTCACAAATTTTCGAAATCCATTGCTGTTTTTAATAGAAAATTTTCTTAATGGAAAATTTAATAAAAATTTAATGGAAAATTTTATGAAAATTTAATGGAAAATTTTATAAAAAAATGTAAAGGAAAACGTAATTAAACATTTAATAAAAAATTTAACAAAAATTTAAATGGAAATTTAATGGAAATTCGAATATCAGTCTTTGCAGAATTCATAGTTGCAGAGGTTGATGACTTTATTTTACGATAGAAATGTGTCATCCTTGAGAAGTATTAAAAATTGTCGACTATCTCTCTCGCACTCATAGGTCACGTAGTACATTTTCTACTTCGCTTTAATCCGTCTCGTCGAAGTTGTCGCAATTGCATTTCGCAGCGTTCCACGTAGCGTTCGCTTTACCGATTTATAAAATGGCTGCCAGCTCATATACAGAAGACATACGTGCCGACCGTTTGGATTTTGTGGATCGTGCGTGCGTGTGTTCGTATTGCCATTGGAAAATATACATATTTTCCCGTACCTCTAAACTCAACACCTCGTTCGTGATTCGTCCATGCATCAACGCTTCGTATCTGGAGTATTCGTGGTAACTATTTTTAGTTAGGGGGGCCGTCGTCGGGGCGCGCTCGATTCAACGAGAATCGCGCGCGCGCGCGTGTGAGCGCCTAAGAGTCCGCGTGCGGTGTGCTCGGCGCGCCTAACGTTTAACCCTGACCCGGTAATAAACGTTATACCTTCTATCGTCGAAGTTCGTCTCTCTCGTTCTCCTTTTTCATAGCACGTGTCTCTCTTTCCTTCTGCACGTACCAATACGAGGATAGCGTTTCTTTTTCAACCCCAATCTCAAAACTACGCATTCTTAGTCTTTCCCTACGGAAAACGATCCATTGCAAATCGATAAAACGGCGATTACTATTAAAGCTTCTACTTTCCCGATATTAGCGATATTATGGCGATCGTTCGCGATCATTATTTTCGTTGAATCCAAGATATTTCGAAGTGTCTTTATTGGCAAACAAGGTACTCACATGGAAACACGAAATCAGTTTTTCGGGACGTTGACAACTCGAAGCGAATCGGATTGTAGCTTGATAATGCATTTTGCTAAAAAATATTTTTCTACATAATTGAGATTTTTTTTCATGGAGTTTTGTATTTTATGAAGTACACTTATATAAATATATTGATATTTTCGATATTTTATATAAATATATCAATATCGAAAGAACATTTTTTCAACTGCGGCATTTTTTTCGTTGAGTTGATTTGTGATGTATCAATGAGGAGCAAACGAGAAATAATCACTGATCTAGATTGTGATCTATACCCCAATTGTGATACCCCAATTAACAGCTGGTAGTTCAGGCTTACGAACGCATATTTAATGCTGTGTAGGATATCTTCATCGATAGTATACAAAAATAGCCAATACATAAACACCGGAAATCAGACCTCGAGTAAACTTCTGTCAATTAATGTTAGTCACATGTATTCACAATCGATGTTTGATCACTGAGTTTCACGAAAGCGTGTCATCAAAAGCGAGATGTTTAAATTCATATGAAATTCTACTAAAATTTGCCTCAATTGATGCCCTTGGCAGAATCTGATCGCTTCCTGTCTTTGGTCTCTGTCGTTATTCGATCGTCAAATTTCGTCTCACAGGTGAATTGATCAAGAGTTCGTTTCCAAGGCGGATTAGAATTAGGATCATCGGGAAATGACCCCAGCATTTATTTCCCACTCGCGAAAAATGAATCTTAACTTTTGGCAGGCTTCCATGTCTATAAAATATTTCGTTGCGAGGAAAGAAAACGCATCTTAAATTGATTCCTGAGTGCCTTTGATTCCGCGTATTGCAAACTCGTCAAACGATCACTGGAATTCGGTTAGCGGCAACGAAGTCACCACATGCTGTAACCGGCGTCAAATAAAACTAAGTGCGATGCCAAATCCAACAGCGGAGAATCGAAGGCTGTAAACCTTTTTTCGTTTGGATTTGTGTATGAGAGGATGCACTTAGGGAATGTACATTTCTTTGATACCTTGTATCGTCGCACACCCAAAACCACCCACTCTAATAACACTTCTCTGCAAAAGTGCCTTTGAACGCACATCGCGCATCAAGATTATGTATTTCGCTCGAATTTTCTGCCTTCTCCAATTTCCCTACTTGAACCGTACGAAGTCCAGTATTTAAGGCAGGTTGTCACTCTAGGCACTCAATAAACGTCTATTTTTATTAATTTTCTACGAGATTATGACGGAAAGTATGTAGGGTTTGCTAGGTTTAATAAAAACACTCTTAAAATGCATTTAAAAAATGTTTTGTGTTTTTTACTTTTTTAATGCATTTTTAACATACAAAAACATAATTCAAATGAAATAGCACGATTAGTGGGTGGGTTGGCGCTGGTGTTCGAATTTCAATAATGGGCCATCGATAACAGAACAATTTCTAATCTCTTAGGTTCATATGTATCACTAGCAATTAACTGAACCAGATTTTTTAATATGCATGCAGAAATAATGAAATGGCTGTGAAAAAAAAACAGATAGAAATTGTATGTTTTTGCACAATTTTTAGTAAAAAAAAACTAAAAATCAAAATGTGTAAATAATTCTAGTTCAGTCGGTTGCTACATGTGTACAGAACGTGATTAAAATTCCATAACAATCGGTCCAGTAGTTTTGGAAATCAAGTGTTTGGTCTGTTTCTATGATAGTACTGTAGTTGTGAATTTGGCGAAGACTGATTGCGTTAGTCATTATGCAATATATAAATCATTCGCCACAAATACGGTGTATTAAAATTGATTTTACGAATATCCAAGAGAAGTGAAAAAAAATTGGAACAGCTGTGAATAAAATAATTTGTTATTCTTTCTTGATGTTGGAGATGTAGTCGTACCTTCTTAAAGTGAGTCCTTGATTCGAGCCTGGAATTTATTCTTGCGAATGGAATATAAAATCTGATATATTTCCTTGTCGTGCCAAGTTATTCCGTGATGAAGTCTCAGAGTTGGCGTTTCTTGAAAGTAACGGAGCCTACGTATTGCATAACGATTTTAATGGCCGTAAGATACGTATCGGTGAACACCGTTAGGTCATGGTAACACGTACGAAATAGTAGCAGATCACTAATAAGATTCAATGATGTGGACTCGAGCAGTCGACAGGGCAAGGGCATCCTTTCGAGCTGGTCTAACCCGCACCGGGGTCGTCGGTCCACCGAGAGTCCGCAATCGACCAAGGACAGCGTCCAACTTGCCGCATCAACTCGCTGACGGGACCATCCTCGACGAGGACGCCTCCGAGAACTGGTAAATTATCTTGATACTTTTAATCACGTGAAACAGAGGAAAATCATTTTCTTCTTTCGAGAAAAAAAATGCACATTACACTGTTCCCTTCAAAAAGAGGAGCTTTTACATCCTTCGTATTCGTAAGCTAACTATTCGAAATATTTACTTTCAATTATTTAAAATCATCTTTGTACGAAAACAAAAAATATTTACTAAATTTTTTTTAATTAAATGAGGTCAGATTTTGCATCCCCTATATTTATAGATGAACCGTTTGCAATTTGTTTACTTTAAATACACTAAAGTTATTTTCTTTGAAACAAAAGAAGGACCGTTTCGATATTTTCAAAGAAGTAGCTTTTCAGTCCAGTGTTCATAGGAAAACTATTTGGAAACTTATTTACTTTAGATTATATTAGATACCTATATAGCTTGAAACCCCTCGTGCTCTAATTTCTCTATAATAATGTTTTTTTAAACAATAAAAGATGTTTTGATTTTATTTCATTGAAAAGACGATCATTTTACCCCCTGTGTTTATAGGTTACCTATCCAGCAATAGTTTTGTCTCAGATCAATGAAAATCTTTTTTGAAAAAGCGAAGCCCTTTCCTGTCTTTATAGGTAAACTATCTGAAAGTTTTAGTATCTTAAATTTACTAGAATCTTTTTTTAGCAAAGAACGTACATTTCATTCACGCATTTAAGGAAGCGAAACGTTTTCATTTCCTGTATTCACGGATTATTAATCTGCAAGCTTTAGGATTCCAAATTCCCTAGAATTTTATTTTTTCTACAAAACGCGAAGAGTTCATTTACATATTCAAGAAAACGGAGCTATTTCATCCCTTAGAATCAGATGTCATAAATGTAAAAGCTTTCCCATTTCAAATTTCCAAAAGTTTTTTTATTTGAAAACCAAAAACACCCATTTTTGTTTTTTATCGGAAAAACGCTGCTATTTCATTCCTTGTGTTCATAGTTGAACGATATACAGCATTTCTTTGAAAACAAAGAATTCCTATTGTCCCCCTCATACGCATTTCGAAAGTTTCGCATTTTCGAACGCATTTTGAAAATTCCTAAATTTGAATGATCTTCGTCGATATACGCAAATAACGAGTCACAGCCGCAATTACGTTCGGATATGTAAGGACAAATTTTCACTATGGGCAGATTCGAAAGTACACGAGTCGCAACAAAACAAAAAGAATGAATAAACGTCGTATTTACGTCATTGCGACCGATGTGGACAAAGAGCGAACCGTTATTGTTTTCTTTTTTTTTTCTTCGTTTAATTTTTTTATCGATTGGTGTCTTACGAAACACGCAATGCACACTATAATTCATAATACGTGGTGGAAAAAAAAATATTGGGTGCCAATGCCAACCGCGTGTCAGTCGAGCTTTCGCGAGGAAAGCTCGAAGAGCTCGAGCCGAGCGTATTATAGATATATCAAGCGTATATTGGCTTCGCTGTCCATCGATTCTTGAAAGGAGCTCAGAGTGCCTCCTACGTCGCGACCAACGCGAATTATTCTACATCCATCAACTAAAAAAAGCTATTTTATACGAAGTACCTTTCAAAACGTAATCTTCGAACGAGATACCGCCTGTACTCCCATAGTCACACCCATATGGAGAGTGGAAGAGATAGACATATTGTTTATTATGTCCTAGACACTTTTGAGCAAAGTACGAAAATACAAAAAAATATAACACAAATAATAAATGTACGATAACAAAATAATATAACGAAATTCCAAAAATGAACTTTATAAGAATACAAATAACAAAAAAATAGAAAATGAAAGTGAAAACAAAAATTGTATATAATAAAAATATATCAATTTTATTATGCATAGTAAATTATAGGTAATAAAAAATACAAAAGGAGAAATAATGATAGATTCCTACTCACGCCCATACGAAGAGTGGGAGGGATAAATATATTGTTTATTATGCCCTAGGTACTTTTGAGGAAAGTACGAAAATACAAGAAAATATCACACAAATAATAAATGTACGATAACAAAATAATATAACGAAATTCCAAAAATAAACTTTATAAGAATACAAATTATAAAAAAATAGAAAATGAAAATGAAAACAAAAATTGTATATAATAAAAATATATGAATTTTATTATGCATATGTAATAAAAAATACAAAAGAAGGAATAATTGATCGATTGAAACGATAGGGTGGGAGACAGAGAGAAAGAGAGAGGGGGAGAGCAAATGAGAGTAAGAGCAAGCGAGAGAGAGAGAGAGTTAGATTTAGAGACTGGGATACCTATATACATTAAAGTGCTCAAAATTTACCTGCAATACCTACGTAGAATTTCCGTCCCCTTCCCACTGCACACTCGAACACATCAGCACCATGGATCAGGGCCAGCGTGTGGCAGCCCCCGAAACGGTCTTCGTGACGATTTCGAATTATAATAGGAATGCTAAATCGTGACAAGCGTGACGATATTCTCGTACAGCTAGAAACTTGAAAAGCCCGCTGGTTTCCATCGTCGTTCCACTAGGTACTGGAAGTAGGATCGTAGGAACTGGGGATAAATATCATAAAATTCACTGATATCAACCGGGAATTCGTTTTACGACACGACTCGGTTTCTCAATAAATTCACAGGCTCGGGGCACGCGAGCGAAGCCATTTTTTTCGGAGGGTGTTGCGAGACTGTAGGGTGTTTCGGAGGGTGTTGCGAGGGAGAATCCAGTGGAGGTCATCGAAGGCCTGAGGAAAGTCATTCATTTTGGGAACTTGAGGGAAAGATTTTTCGAAGCAAAATAAACATTGTAAAACCGAATGATAAAAATGGTACACTCGAAGTAAGAAACAAAAAAAGGCTACCACGATTGCTTGATTATTAATTATATAATTCGCTTTATGTAGTAATAAATTAATTAAACTTTTACTTAATAATGTAAATCATTCGACTTCGAAGTGATTACTATGTGTGGGTGCTGCCTTTCATTATTAAGCAATAATTGAGGTAATTGATTATCTATAGATAATCAATTACTTATCTATAGATAATCAATTGATTATCTATAGATAATCAATTACTCAGTTCACTATAGTGAACTGAGTAAAATAATTCATTTTCAGCTAATTGTGGAATTCTATTTTATTATTTTATTTTATTTCAGTGTACGCTTTTAGAACACGTTTTTTAAATTATTTGATTTATTATTTTTATTATTAATTATTTTATTTTTCAAATTTGAGACACAACTACCTAAGTTAATAAGCCAACATGGATAGTCTCACTAAACAAGCTTATCGTAAGAGTCGTAACATTTCGTGGAGTCCTCTTGTGAGTCCTCTTTGAGAATCTTTGGAGTTCTCGTGGAAGATTTTCGGAGTCTTTCGTCAGAACTTCATCAAATTTGCGGACGACCATTTTGGTAGTACGTATCAATAAATGAGAGAAAAATTATTCAGATTGGTAAAGATTTTTCGGGGTTGCGGGAAATTATATGAATATATACAGTCGAATTAAGAAATTTTCCCTTTTTGATAAGTCGGTTAAAAAAAATGAGGTACGAAGAGGGGAAAAAAGAGTGCCACGGGTCGATTAGACGGGAGCCGGCTACGTATGGATAAATTTTGTAGGACTCGTAATTTACCTAGCTCCAGTACAGGGGCGTAATGCCGTAAAGTTCTGGCGCCCTCGTTCCACCTTAGCAGCGCGATACTCGCTTCCGTCTGATTCGCAATTCCGCGTTTTCAATCCCTCCAACACCAAGGCTTCCAACTTTTCATGAGATCTCGCGTCGGAATCGTAGGCGAATGGAAAACTAAGCCCACAAGTGGATCCGAGAGTTCATACACTTGGGAATCGGAAATGGCGAACTCCATGAAATTCTTAGTCCAGTTATTTGAAGCAGAAAAGGTGTGATCATTGGAGGAATAGTGTAGATCCTAGCTATGGTCAATTCCTGCTCCAAGATCCTAGCAGTATTTCCCTGAATGGCAGAAAATATCTAAAGATTGAATTTTCGGTACTTCAACATATCCATGCTGAAGTAACGAGGTAGTGTGTGAGGAAACCTAACACTCAAGCCTCGCATGCTAATTCTTCATTTTCTTCCAAATCCAACATCTCTAAAGCCACCAAATTACTGCTGTGTCACTTCAGGTGAATATGTCCCCTGATTTTCCAATGGCTCAGTTGATGTTTTGAAATGGATAGCTACTTGAAGAACAACGTTCTATGCCATCCAACCCCAATATCAACAATGTCATCAAAATTGCGGCTATTCCTTACCAGTGTCAAAT
This sequence comes from Ophioninae sp. B BG-2022a, assembly GCA_030522765.1. Taxonomy (NCBI): domain Eukaryota; kingdom Metazoa; phylum Arthropoda; class Insecta; order Hymenoptera; family Ichneumonidae; species Ophioninae sp. B BG-2022a. The sequence continues at coordinate 20,217 of JAPYZJ010000248.1, forward strand.
AATTGTTAATCATCAATGGGCCCTGTTCCTGTCGATAAATGGACAATTCTATCAAAAACTGAGTTCTGCGCGCATCCATCCAACCCAATATCACTAATCTCACCAAACTGCAGATGTTCCTTTCCCGTTGAAGATATTTCCCGATTTTCAATACGTATTGGTACTACGCCTGTCTTGAAATGAAAAGCTCCATCAAGAGTTTAGCTGAAATCGATTCCCTCCTTTACTCATGCGTAGGGGAACCGGAGGGGCTAATCGAATCAGAGATTTCACCTTGATCGGTCAATGCCTGAGAGAAACGACAGACACGTGAAAGGTCACGAGGGAAAAAGGTTAATGGGTGAAGAGTACAATTTTGAAGAAACCCTGACTTATTCGGAGACCCTCGAGGGAAACGACATAATCGAGAATTGATATGCTCGAGGTTTTAGCGGGTAAGACGAACATCTCGAATAGATAAATTGTCCCGGTTGAGGGTGTAACAACGGTCCCTCTAGAAATGTCTAACGGACATTAAAATTATGGAGTTACGTTCGTCACGCGAAATTCTAACGGCAGTAGAAACGTCATTCTCGTTGAGACGAGGAGACGACAGCGTGCAATATAAACAGAGCCAACGGGTATACTGAAGTAAAGATACCACTGGGCACGAGAGCTTGAAAGCACGCGTGGAATGACAGAGACTAATGGAAGAGGAAGGATCCACCGGCGTTCGACCCTGAGGCTCTTTCCCGAGGCCGGAAGACTGGGGGGACAGTAACAACAGTCATGCCATCAAAGAGACACGACTTGTTGTACATTTCTCTCTCTCTCTCCCTCCCTCACTCTCCCCCTTTCCCACTCTCTTTCTCTCTCGGTTTCACCCTCTGCTACATGCGAGTGCGGTGAAACGTACGACTCAACAATTTCATCGTGGCTGAAAAAGGGTGCAACTCGGAGTGTAGTCAACATGTTTGATAGCCAACCGAGCGGTATAGCCTGACAATCAAACAACTCTGATTCCTTTCGTTTTTTTCGACCTTGAATCCTGTTTTCATCCTAAAAGCAATTCAAATAGTTCTACACTCTGGGAATTTGGATCGAACTGTATGCTTCAATGCTGCCCAATGGTCAACACCGGTTTCCATGATTTTCCAAAAAGTCATTGGATCACAGGTCGAACGTGGAGAATGGCAGGGGTCTCCACGTGCGGTGGAATTTGCATGAAACACGTTTGATAGCTGACCACAGTAGCTCACTCCACGGAAACGTCATTCGACAAAGCGGCCTAACCTCGAAATTCTATTCCGCGGATACCTTTCAGCCCCTCTGCATGGAACCTGACCATACACATGGATGGACGTAGTAAATGGCGATGGATGAACATCCCGATGTCTCCCAACAAACAACCGCTGTGACCAATTTCTACAGACGTGGAAGCATCTTTTATGACTCTGAATCGAAAACGAATGAAATTGGAAAACAAACCAGCCGCCTATAGCGTCCCTATGACAGCCAAATATCCGGAAAGCAATTTCATCTATTCCCACATTGCGACAAGTTTATGTCCCATAGCTAGAGTGCGATACGACATCGCGACTCCGCGGACGCGTTCAGGGGGGTTTTGTCTATCGATTGGCAGGCTAGGTCTCTCGGTGACCTAACACTGACACACTTCACCAGCAGGCGACGAGTAACCCACACTCGGCGTTATTCTCGTTGTGTAAAGTACTGTCGGAGGCCTCAACGCGAGTGACCTCCGTCGCTGCGGCGTCTATCGATCATTCCCTTAACCTTATGCACGACAAAACACTACTCTTCACCGTTCACTATGGTCTGCACGCCGTCATAGATACGTACCTACACCTTTGTCATCCGTCGAATAGATCTTTTCGAATAATTCCTTTCCTTTGACCGTTTGCGTATGGATAATCAAACGTTGGGCACGGTTCAAGTTGAATATAATCAATGAACGATCAATCGAGAGTGGGAGTAGATTTCTATTTTTGTTGAGACAACGCTAGCGGGGCACTTTTTACCAAATGGGATGATATCCAGTTGTTTCAAACTGGATCCAAAATCACTTCAGATTAGGATCACTTTTTTCCACTGTCCCCTTTTCGAATATAGAGAAATCGGATAACTGTCGATGAAGCCAATCGGGCGTTTCGAGCCATCAGGATGTTCCCTATTTAAGGCAGCATGACTTACGTTATCCGTTGACTGGAGAACAAAGAAATGACTGGGGATCGTTACTCATGAACCCGTTTGTTGTCTTTCAGCCCTCTAACATGCGGTTCGCCCACGATGATGGAGTCCTGGGGACCGGGACGTCCTGGGGCGGGTCCGCCGTCTCTGCCACCGCCAACAGTGCCACCACCAGGTCATCATTCAACTTTGGGGAGCAACGCACCTCCCGTTGGATCGACGGCCGCAGCTCATCCACAGCAACAGCATTCGACAGGGACGGCTCCGATCGCCAGTCCCGAGGGTGTCAGCGATGTAAGTTGACCTAAACGTCATTGATGACGTTTATGATTCGGTCTCTTAATTTTAACGAATCCGCACTTATTCGGTCCATATTTTCCAACTGGGAAAGAGGAATGACGAAAAATAATTTTTCTCCGTTGATGGTCGAAACTGTATTCATGGAAATTCGAATGATCAATGCGAGAAAACTTCAAGAGTTGAAGCGTATTCGTTGACCACTATAAACTGTTGTAACAGATACGATTAACTCGCCATCACAAATTTTAGATATTTTTAGGCTGGTCAGAAAGTATTAAGTGGTTTCAATGATAAATAAAATTGTTTTGCGAACTGCTCTTCGTCAGGATTAAGTAAATTCGGTATTGTTGGAAAGCGTTAAGAAGAAACATTACATTGGTTGGAAATATGAGCTTTCATTATGCATTCTTTAAATTCACTTCATAAAGTTGAGTCGGGCTCAATTACAGTCGTGTGGTTTTACATACATTGAAGCAAATTTAAGTAATCTTTTATGGAAAAAATAATATTTGAACCGCGATAAATAGCAGTGTTAATTTATGAAAAAAAAAACCGATATTACTTCCCGATTAATCCAATAATACCATCGCTTTTTGCTTTTTGGTCGTCGCATGCAAATGGATAGTAAGGTTTTCTTCCTTTTTCAATGAAGGGAAAGCTTCTAGATAACTCAGTGGACCAACGGTCGGTAAAAAAGCTTCGGCTTCTTTACGGATAGTTGATACTTTCCACGAAGCCAAAAATATACATTACCATTCATCATATCCATCGATTGAAGACGAAAAATGTGCCGACTTAATGGCACAATAAAAACAATAAAAATAGGCATCAATCAGACATGTCTTTGGATAGTCTTAAGCAGAGTTTGGTTTGGTTTCGATAAGTGGCTATTAGCTATAAATGACTTTGGTTACTCTTTGATTGTCCAGGTGTCTCAGAAGTCGGGTATCTGGGAGGGTCAAAATTCTTCATCGGGTGCAGGAGGAGATGGACCATCGCGGAGTGTTTCTCACGCGGCGAGCCTCGACGCGATATCGAAGAGAATGGTGAAGCAGGAAACAACGAGGGTGCCTTGTCGAAGTCTCACCTGCAGTGTCTGTAAGCCGCAGTCTTAATTAGTAAATCGTTTAACAATAATTGTGCAATTTAGATATTCGTTATTATCGTAACAATGTGCACTAGATTGTTGTATTCTCTTTCCATAATTGTTGATCTTTATTTATTTGACGTCTCTTAATTTTACATCAAGATCGATAACACTACTTTATGGAGTTTTGGAGCTTTTGGTCGTTCGTTGCTCGGCGGTGTCTCGTGTCACGATCTTTATAAATGTTACATATTCAACTTTAAATCGCTGTGTCCTGCACGAGACGTATTTTCGTTTTCCTTTATTTCTCTACTTTCTGTGTCCGTGTTTAGAATCCCTCTGTTTCTTTCCGTTACACTTTAAGTTTGGAACTTAGCGAAGCACAGCGTGTACGTTTGAACCGTGCACGCATCCGGAATAGAAACGTGGGCGATTGAAATATCCGACATTGAATAAATACTGTAGGATCCAATCTCTGAGTATGGGAATGGACTGGTTGTGAGCCTGTGGGGCTATATCGCGAGTGTGAGAGCGAGTGAATTTTTCAACTCGAAAAGTCATAGAGAAAATGCTGAGAGAAGAAAAACCATTTTAGTAGCGGGTCGAGGGAGCGAAGTAACCGGCCTCGGGCGTTGGCCAGCGACAGTCGATAATCTCATCGAAGGTAACAAAAAAAAAAACAACAACAAAAAAAAACAAAAATGAGAGACGCAACCACCATCATCGTCATCGTCATACATACATGTATATCTCTTCACGTATACCATCCATGTGTTGATAAACTTGTGCAAAGCCAGAAAACATTGTGCATATGTGTGTTTATAAATGGCGCGAAAAAATTTGTATCGGAAGTGCTCGGGTGTTTTTGTTCGATTGTACTCATAATCTATCTCTTCGAGAAGTGCCTTCGAAATTTACAGCGAGTTTGTCCTCGTATTTTGAACAGTTGTTTTCTTTCGACTTTTGGATTAAGAAGCCATTTTTTTTTCAATGGACTGGACATTGACAGGTGAAACAAATAATTCATTAACTGTCTCGAAATTCTTGAGCAGGCTGTACGTGAACAAGCGCAGAAAATTTCCCATTTCGATATTCGTTTAGTGGAAGTTGACGATTTAAAATTCATACATTCCTCACCACCACTGAAATTCTTCGATACGATTGCCGTATAAATATACACATATATGTATACTATAATTGAGACTGTATCTATGACTTCTGTTTGGAAATGTAAAAAACTACCAGCTCGGTTCATTGCCAGCCGAGCGACGGCGGCACTCTCTTATCCTCCACTGAGCTGGGTCTCCCTCTATCTACTGCTTTTGTTACTCGGCTGGAGCTTGCAACCCTAACTTATCGACTGCTTTCAAGCTTTTACAGTTTTTAATCTTACCACAGCTACGGCATTACCCCGAAGATAACACGTGCTCTTTTATTCTTGCTTCTGTCATTATCATTGATTCGTAGCAGTGTTATGTTTTTGTTCTTTTTTAGCAACCTGATATTGTCTTCTTACCGATTTTCGAGAGCTTTCATAGACCCATTGGCTACTCAATAAAACGACCCAATTTTTATGATATCAATGCGATATTAGTAAATATGGGGAAAACCATCCTCGAAACAGTCAAATCTTTTGACAATGGTAATTGGATGATTCAAATTATTTTGAATTATTAATTCATGTCAAATCAGGTATGACACGAATTTCATTTTTGTAAATGAGCGTTAACAATGACTATATTTTTCCCCATATTTATATAACAATATGTGTGTACACTGAGAGGGTACATGGTATTTGCAATAAACGTTCAATGTAAAAGAGAGTTAAGACAAATGTCGTAATAGTTTATTGACGTTACAGCCATTAAGCGAACAACTACTGGCGAGAAGTACATCGAAACGATTTGAATGGCGCATTCGAATGTCTATTACGCTCGATATAATTGCGAATACTGTAACAGGCTTTACATAGCTATCACAGAATCAGCGTAAAATGACTATTGTTGCACATTGTTGCACGTCAGCTTGTGATCAAGCCATACTTGTATTATTTTATTCAGGGGATTGGGCTATCATGACAGACAACAAATAAGGATTCGTTTTGATAAATCAAGGAATAATTTAGATGATTAAAAAATCGTTTGAAAATTTATTTGTGTGTATGCATTAATATTATACTGGATGGACTGTCGGGGAACAATTAGTTCAAAATGGAAGAGTCGAGGATTTACAAGTGTAGATCATATCGTACAGGTTTAGCCTTACAAATAGCTTAATAATAAATTAACACTTAGAAATGTTGATTTTACAACTGTTTATAATAATTTAAGTCAAATTCAACGTTCGTGGAATCTGTTTGAATAAGGTTCTGTCAGTGGTTATTCCAAAAGTCCGATCAAGCAGTTTATTAATTTAAAATTGAATTAATTCGTTCAGATCATCGTGTTATTATAAACAATTACTCAAAAACTGAATATATATTGAGGTTTCAAATGGTTTCTGATTACTTTATCTTTTGAATAAATCTTTCGACTGCCAAACGTGACAACACAGTACATTTATTTGAAACGTAACCTAATCAATAGCTTGATGCTTAGTCTTGATTATACTATATTTTCAGAATTTACGGAGATTTAGGTCCATTTGCTTTTCAACTGTTAATGTTTCCGAAAACTGATTTCCACTAAGCTACCGTGTTGAATTCATATATTTATAACTACTTAATTATACAGTCAACATTTTTTAAATAATTTATGTATTATTTTCCTATTGAGAACTATCATTCCAGGAATTTTCAAGAATGTTATCGATTTTTTTAATATTTATTCAATATCACCTTAAGAAATGCGTTCTCCAAATTTCCCGAATGTGTATAGATAATTAAAAGCGTTATTAACAATATTGCGGAGGATCTTTGAATTTACGGGGCTCAACGGTGTATTTGGTTTTGGTCACCTGGTTAATTTAAAATAGAAAAAAAAACTATTTTTGTTCTTCAAATATCTAATAATGGCTAAAACTCCATCGAGCTTTTTTCGTGATTGGGTTTCGATCCCAAAAACATGTTTGATTTTTTTTCGATTTTTCATATGAAAATGTCGTGATTATTGTTAATAGATGTTAGTCGAGATGTACACCGTTTTTTGGAAAGCATAGTTTTGAGAAATACGCGTTTGAATTTTGATTAGTAGGTCGATCGTTATGACTATGAGTTTACCTTCAATCTGCAATTCCCGCACCATATGTTGGACCTTCCTTTTCAATTGTAATAGTTTCGAGCGATGAACGATTGGTGGTTGCGATACATATATGTGCGCCATTTGCACAACTGTTGAACCGTCAATGAGCAGTACGATATTTTCGACAATGAGTATGAAATATAACATCGGCACACAAAAAAAAATTGTGTGTACATCTGGCGCCACCTATCTACGGGCATGTTTTTCGACCCGCTGAATACGAATTTCAAGTCAGTTTAGGCCGTCCAGCCTCCAATTTCGAGTAAATTGCAAAAAACCCCAAAAATAGTGAAAATTCGATGTTTTGGCGTGAAAAAAAATTTTGGGATCTAAGGAAAACATAATTTTTATGTATTTTGGTCTGTTGAATACTAATTTCGATCGTACTTTAAGCATAAACTTTTTTAATTCTAAAAAGATTGTACAAAATCATCAAAAATTGCAAAAATCGAAGAAAATTGTGATTATCTTGGTATAAAAAATTTGGTGGATCCGGATTGACGAAGATTTTCATGTAATTCAATCTGCTTGATGTGATTCTACAATAAATTTGGCCCATAGTCCCCTCAAACATTCATAAAATTGCAAAAAAAAGATAAAATAGCAGAAAATTGCTGCTGAAAAAATGGAAAAAAATCGTTTAAACACAATTAAACAAATTTCTTGTATTTTTTTATTAACAAAATAAAACATAAAAATCTTAAAATGCAAAAAATTGTAAAATCTATTATGTAATTCTGTTTATACGTAATTTTCATAGATTTTACAGTTTTTTTGTATTTTCAAATTTTAACGTTGTATTTTGTTAATAAAAAATATAAGAAATTTATTTAATTGTGCTTAAACGATTTTTTTCTATTTTTTCAGCAGCAATTTTCTGCTATTTTATCGATTTTTTGCAATTTTATGAATGTTTGAAGGGACTATGGGGCAAATTTATTGCAGAATCAGATCAAGCAGATTAAATTACATGAAAATCTTCGTCAATCCGGGTCCACAAAAATTTTTATACCAAGATAATCCCAATTTTCTTCGATTTTTGCAATTTTTGATGATTTTTTACAGTCTTTTTAGAATTAAAAAAGTTTATGATTAAAGTACGATCGAAATTAGTATTCAACAGACCAAAATACATAAAAATTATGCTTGCCGTAGATCTCAACATTTTTTTTCTCGCCAAAACATCGTATTTTCACTATTTTTGGGTTTTTTTTTGCAATTTACTCGAAATTGAAGGCTGGACGGCCTAAACTGACTTGAAATTCGTATTCAGCAGGTCGAAAAACATGCCCCTAGATAGGTGGCGCCCGGTGTACAGACAATTTTTTTTTGTGTGCCGGTGTAATTGTTCCACTCTACGAAAATATGGAGCATTATTAAAGCTCAGTTGAAAATACCAGACGTTTCCCTCAGTGTACAGACACACTAGATTTTCGCACGCCTAGTACATAATTCACATTGTCGTAAGGTACCTGACCCATGTAAGGCCCACCTTATTTGTTTTGAAGTACAAAAAAAACTATGAACGTTGAAATAAAACAAAAATGTTTATTGAATCATTTATTCAATAATCAACGTATTAATCATAATTTTGACCCAGAAAACAATTTTCACTATTAACTGAAAGCTTTTTTTTTAAAAAAAGGGTCTTCTGGGACTAATTCAGATCACTGTTTCTTAATAAGGTCATACCAGTTATACGTAATATAAATGTATAATTTATTAATTATATAATTTATATATAAATTTCGTAAAAAAACATTAAAATAATATATAATCTGTAATTTTAAAGTTAAATTTTGATAACAACATGTATAGTGCTGATAAATCACTGCATATAAGTAGAATAAAGATTCAAAAAGTAATATTAAAAACATTTTTTGTTTTTGAAAGTTTTTGTACGTTGGAATTTAAGAAACGCGCCCGTACGACCGCACGCTCTGCTTTCTATCGACTGGAAATTTGTTTGGGTTCGCCATAGCGTGGCGGTTGCTATGGAAATTACGACCATTCAAAGACACTCGACGATGCGAGCTCAATCCGTTTGACTTTGTTGTTTTGGATATTTAAAATGTGGGCTTTGTTAAGCACTGGGCCTGTAATGGGTCAGGTATCTTAAACGATAAACAGTCGTTTAAAAGACTTCCGGTTTACAGCATCCCGGCAAAGGTGAAAAAATCAGCCATCAACGATACTTGGCGATATTTTTTTTCATAAACACTTTCGACGATCGAGTCGACAATAGTTGAGCGATTGTAAAGAAAATTAGCCTCGAACACGCAATCGATGGAATGATATTCGATGTCGTCCAATGGTCTTGAAATCAACCTCAAGTACTACATTAGAGTATCACCCAATAGGCATTAGTGATATTCAATGGCAGTGATAAATGTCATATTTTTGGACAATTCTTCATTAAAATCAGCTGGCTTTGAAGTAATTAATTTCGTGGCGTAAATCGAATAATTCCACGAATGGACGTATTTTTATTCCGGCGAATGTTTCTAGTTCGTATTTTTCATTTCAACGATTGAACCTGTTATTGTTATCCATTGATATAACGCCGCACTTTTCCTTTCGCCAGGTACATATATATTTCTTTCAGCTCTCTGACCCTCTGAGTTTCTTCTATCACGCGAACAAAACCTGCGGACGAGCGTTATCATCATTGTAAAAATTCATGAAACTGACGTTATCGTAGGTTTTGAACAAATCAATTGATAAATCGTTGATCGAACTTACCACATCGATAAATGATTTGTTATCAATATTTTCCATCGTTATCGGTGACTCCTTTTGTTCTTTCTCAGTTCCTCTACTTTTCTGTCTCTTTCTATTTTTTCTCTATACGGCTTTTTTTCCCTTAACGATTTGACTTACTACTCACGTATCGCGATTATACTGTGTACAAAATACACGTTCCGGGTATCATTCTCTATCTATTTATCTAGCTATCTATCTCTTTTCACAGGTATGCGCCGAGCTTACATAGTGCGAACGTAACGACGTGTTTTTATTTTTTCACCACCTGGAAAAATCACGGATACGTGTATATTTTTACAAAAATAATTGAGACACGAAACACATTGAATTTGCTCTTTTGCAGTTTCAATATTTCACCTTGCTGGTTCACCGAAAAATAGTTTTTTTTCCATTTGGTTGACAAAATATCACGAGCGATACATTCAGAAAGACAATAACGAAAAATAAGAAAAAAAAAACGCTTTTAGAAAATCTTCATCACGCGTATGAGCGAAAGTTTGATAAAACGAGACAGATTTTGATTGAAAATGAGAACACGGAGTGTCAAAATATTTTTGCAGTGGGTGTGTTTGCGCTCGAAGAAACTTTTTCATATTAACACATTTTCACGTATTTCCCTATGTCTCTTCTTTTTTCTTTTAGCAGCCAAACATTCGAAAATATTTCCTGGCGTCGCGTCGGAGAGCGATCTGCAGAAATGGCGAACTTCGAGAGAACGAAAGTCACCGTCTCTCAGCCACATGGGACCAGATTCCATCAAACACAAAGTGAGTTATCACCCCTGTAAATCCTCCGATGACATTTTCTTCGTCTCCAAAACCGAAAGTTATTTTTTTTTGTTTATGGCGTTTACGCGCAACTTCCGGTTCCGGTAATATTTTCTTTACTTCCGTTCCATCATGTACAGTTCTCTATTCAGGATAACGGCTCGGCGAAGTATTTCCAAGGGGCCATGCACACACCGAACATGGGAGAAAAAGTCGCCCAGGTTAGTACGAAAAAACAATTATATTTGTAAAGTAAGATACCTGTTATTCAAAACAGCTGCCATGATGGAGATCAGAAAAACGTTGCAACAGCTAAAGCTAGGCTGCTGCTCTTGCATTCCAGTTCTGTTCTCCAGAGAATTTCCTGGTAAATGAATCTCCAGAGGACCTTCCAGAAAACGGTTATTCACATAACCCTCTGGAAACTGGTTTTCCAGAGAACCTTGAGGAAAACGGTTCTCCAGGAAACCTTCTAGGAAACGATTCTCCAGACAACTTTCTGGAATATGGTTTCTCAAAAAACCTTCTGGAAAACGGTTCTCCAGAGAATCGTCTGGAAAGCGGTTTTTCAAAAAAACCTTCTGGAAACCGGTTTTTCAAAAAACTATCTGGAAAACGGTTCTCCAGAGAATCGTCTGGAAAGCGGTTTTTCACAAAACCTTCTGTAAAACGGTTTTCCAGAGAACCTTCTGGGTAACGGTTCTCCAGAGAACCTTCTCGGAACCAGTTATCCAAAGAATAGCCTGGGAAGTGGTTCTCCAGAGAAGTTTCTGGAAAACAGTTTTCCAGATAACCCATTTACCAGAGAATCTTTTGGAAAACGATTCTCCAAAGGATCACTCTGGAGAAAGGAACTGGAGCGTTTCAGTACATGTTGAAATAGCAATGAAGAAGTCGTTTGGCTTTGGGTTGACACATCATGTAGTCGACGATCAATATTTTCATTCTCGGTGATATAATATTGAATCTGCGGCAGTGTCTTTCGAATCCATTATATCTTGGCCATTTTTCGGAAGAGACCTTTCGTTTGGCTTTGCCTATAAAGATGCAAAAAAATGTCATGCGAATACGTAACGAAACCACGACCGTGTTATTGGCACACTGTTGTACTCTTTTAACTCATGTATACGTCAATGCCAGAAGGTCAATTCAAATAACCAACCTGCAGCGATGAATGCGAAACGAGGTCCATTTATAGTCGAATTCTCGTCTACTTTTAATTAGACGCAGTTACCTAGGGAAATCTCCCGAGGGTCTTATGTAATATGTAACTAGAATTGAAACAATACAAATTCTGCCAGTATTTACTTATTCCTTCTAAAATATATTTTGGAAGGTTTATTGAAGCGTCAACGCGTACTCGAGAATGTTCAAAATGCCTTGAACAAAATCTCTAGATCTCTAATAGATCTCTAGATCTCTAATAGTTCGTGGTGTAATTCTTCGAGTTTGCTTGGGTTATCCCAATTCAGGCAAATAACAATGTGGACACTATCATTGTCCCCACTATAATTTATTTTTGAATATCCACTGAGGCATCAATTTCTGATCGAAAAAATGTAAGCTCCTTAGATCGTTCTACTTTTAATGTGGTTGTGATCCCATTTTATATCTTTTCTTGGGTTATCACCATGATTGAAACAACGAAGAAATCTAGAAACTATTGCATTTGTTCCATAATTCATTTCGTAAAATTTACTGAAACACAAGAAAGTAATTGCGGGTACGAAAAATCATCCGAATTGCCCAACCCTCAAGTAGATCACATTATAATTCGTTGAGTTTCATTTTTTCATCTTTCATACAAAGAAAATTTGTGAAAGCATTCTTAAAATGCTGAAATAACGATGGGCGGGTTTGGTTCGAAAGTGGAAACTGTAATTTAGGACAACGTTACTATATGTTCTCATGAAACGTTGTACTGTGTTCGAAGAACATTTGCCATAACTTGATACAGTTCAATAATCAATAATGATCATATATCGCCTAATCAATATCCGAACACATGTTGGAAACCATCTACGCAATCGTCATTCATTGGCCTACGTGACTGCGTCCAACAATTGGGTAAATGGTTTTCAACAACTGTTTGGATTATTGGCTTACGAGACGCAGTCTGGGCGTGGATTCCGACTGTCTATCAGCGAACGAATGAATAATCGAATACCCAAGCGTTCGTCTAGACGTATAGTCCTTGAACGTGGCTACGAAAAAGTCTTCAACGATCCTTGATATCGACGAAATTGCTGAACGCGAAAAGCCTCTGCGGCTATTTGGGGGTGGGGAGGAGAGCGTACACTATTGTCTTGAATACAAACACGACCACCCACAAGCGTGCAGCACAATCTCACAAAAGATTAAAGCTCGCCGAGTGGGACGATCGATACCGCGTTGAAGACTATCACTACACCAGCACATTTATACGTTATTTCGTTTTATTTTTGTGAAAAACTGGTCTCGATGAAAAGATGACAGTAGCCCGTCGTCTCTTGAGAATGAAAGGGATGATCCTTGAAGAGTCTCAAGCCGAGACCTGACTTCTGCTCGAACGGTTGGAAAATGTTGTGGAATGGAAAGAACCGGAAGTGCACTAGTAGGGAGTGTTGCTTGTGAATCGATCGGGAGACAGCTAATACCAGGTCGAGCAAAGGCAGTAGGGCCTTTTTTTTCGTCGAAGCGGAAATTCCTCGTATCAGCTTGAAGATGCATATTTGGATCGAGAGTCCTGGCAAAGTGTCTTCCTCGACGCCAGGGTGTCTCAATTGGCGTCACGGCGCAACGAAACTTTAATACAACGTGATCACTAAAGCTGACACGCACGGAATCGTGTAATGACAAAAAAAAAAAAAAACGTCTAGAGACGTAATTGCCATTGCATGGAGTTATCATGCTGAATGACGAGCCACGGACGCCATGCGAGAAAAGTTCGAGCCACATTCTGTCGAGTTTTCATCCCCCTGTTGGGGGCTTCGCGATTGCGCCACCAGAAAGCGTGCCAGTCAGTGTCGCAGTGTGCATCGAGCTGCTCAGTCCTCGGAAACCCACGCGGTGCACCCGTCACAATTCTCCGTCCACGTTGCAACCCCAAACTAGGAGAAAAAGAAAGCAATATCTCTTCGCGTGAAGATCCCTCCATGCACTTTCGCTAAAATGCGAAGCTTAACGTTGGTTGCCGGGGACAAAACACGCCCATTCGATGTGCACGTCAAGCGTAACTCAACCTGCCATCAAGGTTGCCAAGGAACGCGTCTTCATTGACGGCGCGATTGAACAAGAGCAGGCAGGGTTCGAAGATTGACTGAGAATCTCACGTTGAGGTCATTCGTGGTGACAGGATAAAGAGGGTACGATTTATTAGAGGGGTCGTTGGAATTGCCGATGGCTTTCTGTTAGAGTAACATGAGACCGGACACTGTTTGTTCGCGAGGCTCGGAGGATCCTTGAGGCGAATCCAAGCCGAACAAACCGGTCGTATTTTTGATGCGGGTTGGTTCGATCAGGTGACGAGAGTCGACTTTTTTCGGGGACGTACACGTGTGAAAGCCTTCATCGTCGGGTCATGTGACAAAGTGTTAGGGAGGTTGGCTCTATCGCAGGTATTTGGCTTGGCAAAGAAACGTTCTCGTGATCTGGAAAAGTGCCTCCACTCACATTGCTCCTAGGAGAAGATCGATTTCCTTTTCATCCCTACCTTCGACTGCTCCAACCAGAAGTTCTCCAGTTCAACCCCACCTCGTGTGGAACCAATGCCAGCAAAATTATCTTCCCCATTCCGGAATCCTGCTTTTAAATTTTTTCCACTCCGCAAACTTTGCCAAATCGTTCTCGGGATAACAAAAACGGTTCTCTTTAGGATATGAAGAATCATTGAGGACGTTTCGGGTGACTCCGTTTTGTCGTTTCTACGTGAAAACAAACTTCGGCAGTGCTCGGTGCATTTACGGGCCACGTGGGATCACTGCCAAAAAGAGCTTGACTCACTCCACAGTGTTAGACCAGGATTCTGAAAAACTTTCTGGCAGGAGGTATCTGGAGGCTTCCATTCTTCACCAGAAGCCAATACGCCAGCATCCGCGTCGGATCGTCTTCGTCTTACTACCGGTTCTAGTCAAGAATCCGCGGGTGTGTCGGGTTCGTACGCGATTATCGTTACTTTGCGTTATCAACGTAATCACCCAGGTAGTTATTTTTATCACGGCAAGATTCGATTGTTACCGTAGTCAGAAACGTGGATTGGGCATCAATGGATAATGGAATCTATGGTATCGTTCATCCTGCGAACTTTTACGAATCTACTTTTTCAAGCTCTTCTGACATTCGTGGAACTTGGTCCAAATGCAAATCCCAGCTGTATGACACGTACGAGATTCAATAGTGCTCTCAGTGCAGCCGCTTTCAATTTCGATCCACAGTGATTTAAAATCAGATGGTCACGTCACAACCTTCGCTAATTTTCTTTCGAAATTCCCTTCATCAATGTCTCTTCAATGTCAGATTCCATACACCTTAACAGTACCAAGCACGTCCTTTACTGAGACTTCGAACCTACCTTGATCCGAGACCGTATTTTCTTATCTCCTCGCGGTAGTCTAGTTTTAGTTGGGTCATAGAAAAGCAGAGTGTTCCGTCGTTCGACCAACGAGTTCGCTACCCAGTTCCCTCGTTATTGGGAACACTCGACGCTCTGCTGTCGATGTTTCAATCGACGCGCAACTAGGGCCACAGTGCCACTACCTTCATCACGAATAAAGGTGGCAGGTGGAATTGATCGGACATGGAAAACTTTCCACAATGGAAAACGATATTTTTTTCAACGTTTTCCCTCATAACCTCGAGTACCAAGCTAATAACACTCGAGAAGTGCACACCCAAGGCATAGTTGTTCAGGATCGATAGCAGAGTTTTGCCATTCCATACCACGTTTCTGACGTTTCGGCTTGTACACGTATGGAACGAAGAATTCCAAAGCGGAATCTCGTAACGAGATCAAAATCTTTGACGTAACGTCCAATGTCATCAAACTTGGCAATTTCCCCCTGCATCATCGGCGAATACGTTTTGACAATTCTCTGTAGATGACGTTCCACGTTTCGATCCGAAGTGATGATGATAATCCACCATTCTGAAGACGGGACATCGAAAATATTGGTCACAGAATGAAGGAAGGATTTGAACGTCGAAAGAAATAAATACTTGAAGAGTGCGCGAGAAAAGGGCCAGTGGGACTAAAATTGAGTTGATGGTCGCGATCGTTATTGGCCGTATGAAGACTAGATGAGCGATGCCGACGAGGAGAGGGTGAACGGGCACCCGAACAAAGACAACGATCAGCCCACCTGGACTGGTTGGTTGGGTTCAAAGCCCTGGTGGGAAGAGAAGGAGGAAGATTCGGGTGAAACGCACGAAGGGGCTGAAGTATTCGCGCCGGGTATATCAGGTTTGCGTAAGCCTCGCATCGAGGCAAGTCCTGACGTAGCCAGTGAACTCCGTGAACTGGCGCCCCACAGTACGATGAACGTGGGGGCTGGTAGGGTCGATACCCCCAGCCCCCAGGACATAAAGCTTCTTCATGACCTTGTCGAGGATCTTACGAAGGAACAGGATGAGAAGAGTATCAAGGCCAAAGACGAACAGGTGAGACTTCACCTACCCACAGAAAAAGGCTACCAAATATATAAAAAAAAACAACAACAACAAGAATATCATAGACAAACAGACAGGCAGTCGTAATTCAACCGAATTTTTTTCATTGCTCTGTCATCATAATCTTTCAGGTTGTTCCACTTCTCGATGGCATTTGTAATTGAAATCAATTGGATGCAATTAAAATTGAATTTATCCGAGAAACGGAAACAGGCTTTTGTCAAGTTTTTGAAAAAAGGTGTCTTTGTAGATGACGGTGATGTACTTGCTACTCGGTGAGCCAAAACTTGTCACATCTTCACCAAAGAGCTCGACACCTCCATCCGAGTGGCCATAAGCCGCGACTGGTAAAAGTCGTTGTTGCTATTTGCGGAAATGTGTCCGAGCTCTTTGAACGGCGTCCATCTTTTATCGGCGAGTTTTGTGCCCTCTAGCGGAAATGCGAACGCTCTGCTAATCATTGCATTCAATTAAGTTCGCTTGGCGTTAAATTTCCACTACGTAGGATAAAAAGTGCCAACGCTCCGCCGCGATCATTTTTCTCTTTTTTACCTTTCTCCTTTGTTTATGTTTTTCTCAACTCGTCCATTCGACTATGATCGAACGAAAGTGCAAAAAAATATTCGCCATGCCTTTGCAGGCTTGTACGTACACAATGAAGGTGGTCTATTATGGAAAATTATGTTAATGCATCTCGTGTACACGTTTTCTTCTTTTTTTTTTATACCTTTTGCAAGGGATCGAAACCGCGTTACAAACCCGCCCACTTTTTGACCCACTTCTTCACGAATACCAGGTCGTGAGCTGCAACCCTTTCGAGAAGCGTCGGAAAATATGTTCGATGTCGCGCATTAATCGTACGTGTCTCACGACTGCACCTGCAAATCTCACGGGGACGGCGATTATACGAGGAGTAGGCCAAATTACGTAACAGCTTATTATCGTAACATCGATGTAATTAGACGGAAGGTAAAACATTGTACTCGATAGTCGTAAAAATAAAATCTTGAAATTGAAAACTCAATAACCGAAAAATGACGACATTATAAATTTCAAAAGTCGAGGGCTTTGGCTAGTCAGAATCCTAACTTCCGAGTCATGTAAATGGAATTTCGTAAGAAGGAAAATGGTGATCGAAAAATGGTTCGATCATTTATTTGCATGAACATTTATAAAGCTGTGTATCAAAATTGATAAAACCGTATTAATGAATAGAGCAGTTATAAGCAAATGCATGGGTAATCTATAAACGTGCTCAACACTAAATTTGTTTTAGCTACTAAGCTCATCTCATACAGAAAAGGACATATGTTTCATTGAAATAGGTAGTATTGAATACCGACGTTTTTAAAGTCAGCTTTTTTCATTATCGTATTCCTGAATTAAGAACAAATGTCAATTGTGATGTACTTGAAAAAACATGACATCTTATTGTTAATAAGAAGTGAAAGAACTGCTAAGAAGAGAAATGTCGCTTAGGCCAAAACTACTATAACACAGGATGAATCTACTGGATTTCAAATAAATTCCGTCAATAGACATCGGAAAATCATGTACACAATTTGAAAAATATAGTTTTGAAAAAAAACCTGTCTACGTATCAACCAGCAGTTCTATCATTGTAATTATAAGTTTACCTGAAACTAGCGATTCTTGCAGCATACTATGGACCTTCCTCTTCAACTTGAATTGCCGCAAGCGATATTTTGTGAGATCCCCACCAAATCTCACTCTTTCAAAGATGCAGAGATTGGAATATCGATCGACCATAAATTCTAGGCTAGAAAAAGCGAATGGTGATCGCTCGGTGTATTAATTTACATCTTGGCAATTTTCCCTATACATACATCTTCTCATTTACTCTTTACATACCGTCTGAATTCTCATTTTAAACTACTTTAACAAGTCTATTATTTAGGAAGAGTATGGAATAGGAATATTGATTGAATGATTATTCGTTTCCGTCGTGGGTGGGCCTTGAGGCACAAGAAGAAATTCAAGGTGATAGCAACATGAATAGTTGACAATAAAAAAGAAAAAGAGAGGGGGAGTGGAGGCAAGTGCGAGGGCGTATGATTTCTAAATTGCAGGTTTAATGCTTAATTAGAAAGCAGTCATGCATTTCACTGAGTTCTCGTCAAGCTGGGAAAATTCGCAGCATTACAGTTCCCGACGAACACCACCGGGTGGCACTAACAACCAGAGTTGTTTTTCCAGCGGAGCATGCGCCATGCAATTTCTCCCGCCCTCTCCCGCTTTTCCGTTTTTTTTTCATAGCCTTCCTCTCTCTCTCTCTCATTCTCCCTCTCGCTCTCTCCTCCCTCTCTCCCGCTGAGTCTCAAATCAATAACCGAGACGTCGGTGTAGAGAATACACGGGAGATGCGAGGGTGGGCTGAGATGCGCGATAGGGGTTGTTTGAGAGGCTCACAGGTGGTGTAGGGTTAGCTTTCCCCCGACTGATGCTGGTTCCTGGTACGGCGAATTTTCCGCGCGTTTCAGTATCACCCAGCGGAGCGTACGGATGATTGTCCATCAGGCTCAAGGCTGTCGTACGTTAGCAAATTCATTAAAGAAAGTTAGGAATTGAAAAAAAACCGATAATTAGAAATGGTCCACGAGTCGAGCGTGAAACGGTAGTCGGGAAGGCCACTGAGCTTGTAACGAAAAGTGCATGGGGGGTTGTGAGAATCGGACGAGAAACATCTCCAAGGGGAGGAAATCTGTCGAGTGGAAATAGGGGGTGGGGGTGTACGTTGAGACGTGACTTATTGCGCGACCTGGAACGGAAACGCAAAGTGTCGTCCAGACGAGCAACGGCCTCGTTTTGCTCCGTTGCTTTGTGCTTTCACAGTGGGCACGAGCGTGCGTGCAAAGCTCGCGACGATCGAGGCCACGGGCCGGTGCTAGTGAAAACATTCGCGACGTAGTCAGACAGAACAGATCGCGGGAAGATTTTTTTTTTACTGGGAGGGGCTGTCGATTCGTCGATTCCTTGGCACTCACGACAATTTATTACGGTACATTTTAGTGCCCTCTATGTGATACTTTTAGTTGAGAAAAATAAAAATTCATAAAACAGAAACTACCATCGAGTTTACGGTTTTATTTTTTTTTGGTGTCCTGTGCGACTGGAGGATGATAGTAGACGAGTGAAAACGGTAATAATCGATGCTATTTTGACGGTGGAAAAAGAGAGGACAAACGGTCGTATGATCAACGAGGTCGCCAACTATTCGGATTTGAAACCTTAGCTTACACTGCAACGTCAGTGATTCGAAATAGCAACGAAAAAATTATTCACGAACGAAGCATATCTCGCGCTCTCTCATATACGCTCGATGGACGAGCGGACGATTTTAACTACCCGTTGCCACGGTGGCCGAAGATCTCGTGACAAATTCGGAAATTCGCAAAACTCGACTCGGGAGGCCGACTGTTGCATCACGAGGCACGAAACGCGGGACTTTACGTTCCCACGATTCCGGGAATGGACTCATCGAAGTTTTCCATTTTTTCTCGCTAGCCAAACATCAAGATAAAATCACGAAGCGATAACGATTTAACGTCATCCTCGATTAATCGAACCTCCGAGAAGTAAAAAAGAAAAAAAATCTTGACGCGTTGTGCCAAACGAGAAACTTGATATTATTTTACGCAGAATAAAAGTGATAGAAAAGGGAAAAAAAGACAACGTATGGGATGTACAAGAACGCACAAGCACATATCCGTCGCTCTATGGGACTAAATAATTAATATACTCGACTAATTAATTTTGCTATCAATGATCACGAGGATAGAAAGAGAAGGAACGAGGCAAACCGACGAAGCAAATGAGAAGTACTAACGAGGATCGCACAGACCCAACGAAAAACGAATCAAGAGAGACTGAAACGGAGAAAGTTTATCAATTAATTATCGATATACATTCGATTACGAAAAATCCTTTTTTTATTGTCCTGAATGATTTTATCGTTTCCTCGATTTTCGTTAAACTGCCACTACTGAAAACGTATTGACGATCAGTTTTGAAAATATGAAAATACGTACGATTTTGAAAACCCGATATATTGTCGACGCGAACTCCATCCACTAATCTTAAATGCCAAGTAAATTCAAACGGAAGAGAAAAAGAGGAAAAGTTACGATTAAGTTAAGTACGAAAGGAAATAACTGTGGAAATTCTGCTCCGTTCCGTTGATAAGGAACGATAAGGATAATCCATAAAATTTACGGGAGGAATCCAGGATAAGCCCAGAAGTCTTTCAACGTGGTGTTGAACCCACGCGTTATTTGTAAGAAATTTAAAGACTTTTTGTACTCGAACCTTAAGCCGACGCATTTTCGCAATCTCGTACAAATTAATCAATACCCTAAGGAAATATAAAGTTTACAAAAAAAAAAAGGGAAAGGAAGGACAACGAAACCGGGCTGAAAGCGAGTGAGAAGGAAAGCGGAAGGTAGAAAGTTTTCAAGATTCATTTGCACAAGGCGAAGCTGTCGAAGCGGCAGATCGAGGCAGGTGGCGGCGTGGGCTGGCCGAGTTTGCCGATCGGCAAGAGATCGAGTATAAAGGAGGTATTCGTTGTGGAGGAGGCGGAGGAGCGCGAGCTGGAGGATTCCGGGGAGGAACCCGAGGCGGAAGAATCGGAAGTGATAGCTTTGAATAATGTGAGAGAATCGTGTCGTACGATCGACGAGGGTAAGAGAAACGATCGTTCGAGAAACGATCGGATACCACCGCCGGTCGTAATAAGAAGGAAGCAAATTCTGCCAAGAGCGTCGAGTCGTTTCCACGTGTCTGACACATCGGTGGACTCGTTGCGATCGTCGGAGAATCGGGGTAGTGGTTTCAAGCGATCGTCCTTCGACGATCGGAATATCGCGGAAGGGGGTTCGGTGAGCAGAGATGAGAACAAGCGTAGAAATGAGGCTCGGGGTATCGGATTGTTGGCCTCGTTAACGAGGGGTACCCGTTGGGCGAGAGCCGCGGCTGGGGGTATCAACACGAGTTCGTCGGACGAGCGTAGCCGATCGTCGACCGACACGAGGGTGGAAGATCGTTACAGGGACAGCGTAGTATCCTCGGAAGTGAACGAGGAGAGTGAGAGCCGATCGGAGGAGCGTGACGGCCTGATAGTCGACACACGATCGACTCCGACTTTGTGCGGGAACGGGGGCTTCTTCTTTATCGGCACTTCCGGTAGGCGCAAAAGGCCTCGTACTTTCGGCGGTAGTTTGAAATTCCGGGCGAAACCTCGTTCGGCCGTGTCGCCAACGTCGTCCTCTTCGACGTCCTCGATCGGCTCGTTCGCCGCTTCTTCGGTACCGATTACCGGCCGTCGCTTCAATCCAGGACGCAGGAGCCTTGCCGGCAGCGTAGCACCACTCACCGAACTCGAAGAAGCTCGGGACGGTTACGCGGAAGAAGAGTGTACCGAGTCAGGGACGACGATTGGAAAGTCCAGCGTCGTTTGGTCCAAAAGATCGGCAACGATCGGACCCGACGAACTCGCCATTGACGTCGCCGCCGAGGATACCAAACTAGACGCCATTGAAAACGTGCTTCCAACGGTCGGACGGACGCAATGCGGATCGGCCGATGCCGCCAACGATGATCGGGTGAGGAAATCGATATCGGCGGCAAACACGTTCGTGCCGACTGCCATGACGTGCATCAAGTCCCCACGAGCAATGTCGGAGCATCTCCTGGGGCAATTGGACGTACTCGATAACGCCCAGACGCCTAGTGTCGCGCTGGCAACCGCTGCCGTTGCTGTGTCTGCTACTCTCCCGACCACCAACCCTGCCCCGAGTCTTCTTATATCTCAAACTGCCAAGAGCGGTTCACTCAAGGATCACGAGAGACGGAACATCGACAGAACAATGCCCGATGTTCCGAGGCAACGCTGGAGCAGCGTCAGAGTCAAGGGTGGCAGCACCAAGAGTCTTCTACTCGAAAATGGCGGCCCTCAACCTCCCCCACTCAAGGGTACCATCACAAAAGAGGTATAGACTCATCACCTCGATTACGACTACAGCTGATAGTCTACTTTACGAAACCTACGATTCTTTTCTCTTAAAACCTTTATATACTGAATGTTTCGACCATTGGACTGTATCGATTGTAACATCCTTGTACTTACGATGAGAGGGAAAAGTGATAGTAGGGTTTGTGGGTGAATCGATAATGTTACAGTTTTCACAAACGACTGAGCTTACCTCTATAGCTAGGCCTTCCTACCTAGTATGACCTTTCGATATGATTTTCACTAGATTATCAGGTATTTTGACTTAATGATAACAGCGTAATGGTCAAGTGCAAAAACTTGTCATTACGCTGTTATTTTTGTTAGGTCAGTTGTTTTGCTTACTTTTTGTTGCCTGTGTAATTCCTATTTTTGTTACTTTATTTTATCATTGTTGTAAGCGGATTAAACAAACAATTATATATTACTTCAGCTCGGGACCACATTGACTTCTCTCATTACGCCTTTCTAGAATTTAATTCTTCTCGCACCGATTAAGGGCTTCGCTCAATGAGATGACCGGAACATCAAAGTTGCTTCGAATAATTAATTTTGAAGGACTATGATAATTGAAAACAGTTTGATCGCTTAATTGTATCTACAAATTTTATCACGAACAATTATAATTAAAAAACATTCTAAATACTTTTGGGAAAACGTTTGAGCATTTGAGATGATATCGGCGTAGATCGATCTTTTTTTCTTATATTTCAATTATCGATAAAACGTTTTTTATTTTCCCAATTTTTTTGATAAAACGTCAATCAAGATCGATTATCATTAATGACAAATGAATCTTAAGAAAAAAATATCGTCAAGACTAAACTATTATTGCATTGAATACGTATACAAAATATCAAGTGAAACTGTTCATGGAATCGAAAAGTCGAA
This sequence comes from Ophioninae sp. B BG-2022a, assembly GCA_030522765.1. Classification (NCBI taxonomy): domain Eukaryota; kingdom Metazoa; phylum Arthropoda; class Insecta; order Hymenoptera; family Ichneumonidae; species Ophioninae sp. B BG-2022a. The sequence goes on from JAPYZJ010000248.1 coordinate 43,122, forward strand.
AAATCGTGCGTTCCGATTTAATAAATATAGCTTCGCTATTTTTTTATATTATGACTGAACATCTCAATTGAAATTGAAATTTTATCTTCTTACTCAAATTTGTAATAGCTTGGGAACGCAAATTGTTGAATTAGAAAAAATTAATTATTTATTTTCGTCATGCTTAATTTTTTAGTCCTCGTCTTTGTTCTTCCGTAATTATTATTATTAACACACTGATATATTGTCATCATCCTATTTCATAATCATTTTCATTATTACTTATTTATTATCATAAAACCATCATTTTTTTAAATATTTCTCCCTCGTCCCTCTGTTTCAGAGGGTGCTTCAAACAAATTACCCAATGCAGGGTGAATTATGTTACATGACTGCAACGATATAAATTATCAAAAAATGCATAACACATGTAATTATAGGATTTCCGTCTCGTGATCTCTAATGATGTTTTTTTAATCACTTATCACTTCTTTTTCGTACATCGTCCTGATTGGTAGCCTATCAGTCCCGGAGCGATGTATCTAAGAGCTTTATTAAAACGGGGCCAATCATAAATTATTTCAATTGCAAAATATTGAAAGTTGGAAATTTCTGCATTATCCTTTTTTTTCTCATGTAATGTAATAAGCGATAAAAAATACTGGGTCGCTTCGATAAAGCCTCCCTTGCGTGTGCGTGACCTATGCGAGCCTCCTATTTAGTGTCGAGCCGTATCCGATTGCTGCATCGATCGTTAATACAAGGTGTATGCAAACGCGTAATCGAAGGGTGAGTCTGAATAAAACTTCACTTGCAACGATAGGATTACGAAGCTGTTAACGTGCTCGATCAAACGTCGACGATTGTGCAAAGGCCAATAAGCACGGGAGAAATAACCGACGATTCCAGCTCGACATTGGCTGACGTCCGAACGTAATAACAAAGCGATAAAAGCTGAAAATTATTGTAACAGAGTTTGTGGGGTCAATCAAAAAATTTGTCTTTTATCGCTTTTTTCAATACCTCTCAACAAGATTTTAAAGAATCATCACCTTTTGGAAAAACATCAGCTTTTAGCAAAATGATGGAATTTTAGAAAACTCATCAGGTTTTTTTAAAAATATCGAATTTGAGAAAAATCATAAGATTTGACAAGATTTGAGAAACATCCATTTCTAGTTCGAAGAGTCTAAATCTATTTAAACTAATAAACTTTTTTTTTCGTATCGCGAATTTGAATTTTTCTGGGATAAAATAAGCAATTTCTGACGTATTTGAAAAGGTTCTTATTTCGGTAGCAAACGGAAACAACATTTTAAAATAGCTGTTTCCATCCGATTAATAATATCAGGATTAAAAGAAAGGTGTTCAAAGCAGTGGAATTGAATTCTCAGAATTACGATTATATTGTTATAATATGGTCTATTGAAAAAAAAGACGAAATTTATCCCAATTTTTTAAACCCAAGTAATTAATCAGTTAATTAATCATTAATTAACAAATATTAATAGACAATAACGTATACTCTTGAAAAATCGAAATTTGCTCCATAACTTAGTACACACATTAATGCATTACGTAACGACCAATTAATAGTAATTGTCAATGAATGATCTGATATTCAATTATCATTGTAGAATTAAACATTTTATCGAATGTCGATCATCGGAATGTCGACGTCCCGAATTTCGTTTTTAGTAATTCTCAAATGGATCTTTTTGTCCGACTAATCCAATGAAACATTAATTACTCTTACAATGACATAGCATAGTTGAAAAATTGATTAATGAAGGGATAATAAATCATGTCTGTCAAAATAAGGTACAAAAATGATGTCTTTTCTTCCAAAAAATGAAAGAACATTTCTCCGTAAGGCAACCCGAAAATCCCCTTCTCAGATCTAACAATAAAACAAACATTTTTATTCCACGAATAAAAAGCGGCATCGTGTGCTAAATCGATCTTCCGCATATCCAGTTGTGTCCATTGGGAAGTGGCAATCGAGCTTTGACTAGTCGCGCTTGAAAGCTCGCGATCGAAGTTATTCTTGAATAATCGAGCATCAGGTGTTAGGAAGCCTGCACATACGTGAACATCCTCATAGCCTATCGATCCCTCTGTACCCGCTTGCGAGCTCATTAAATTCTCGCAATGTAGCATTTATCGAGAAAACAAGAATAGACTGTAGAGCCCGGCTCTAGCGTCGAGCTCTTGACACAGCTCTCACAATTCACTCCTTTCCATAGCCTGCGAATATTTTCACATTTTTATTCCCTCTCTTTCCCCTCAACTTGTCAAAATCTTTTTTTCAACGTCAAATTTAAAAAACCAAAAAAAAACAACACAGCTTTTTGCCGACAATCTTGACACGTATTTTTCCAAGCTTTTTTTTTGCAATCTTCCTGCCAGCTCGAAGACGACAAGCTTCAAGCTTTGGACCCTCCACTACTGTCGCTCTTGGGGCTTTATTTCTCCCTGGAGGCTTCCTCTCTTTCTCTCTTTTTCCTTCGTTTCTTCTCCCTCATTCCCTCTCGCTTTCTCTCTCCCTCTGCATTTCCCCCACTTTCTCCCCCTCTCTCTTTTCATCTCCGCGTCTCTCTCCTCTTTCCCCCATTAAGACCGCGTGTGAAAAGCTTCTATTTTCGGAACGTTACTCGAGTATCCAAATGCATACCTCGCATCCTCCATTTCGTGTACTATTCGTCCGAAAAAAGATTTTGTGCTTCCACCCACCCGATGGGCGCACATTATGAGTACGAGCAAAAAAGTTATCGTCTCGTAGATAATTATAGCAATGCAATAACGATCACAGGTGAAAAGAAAAAATTTGTTTAATTTTCATCGATGTTTTTAACGAACACCCGAAAATTTCGTGGCGAACGCTACTGGCGGAGGATCGAGTGAAGGAAGGTGGAGGGGGAGAGGGATATGAGATTCGAAAAACAAAAGCTGAAAGGCTGTTTGGGTTTATCGCACGTTCGACGCCTTTAGGCCTCTACTCCACCATCGATATATAAGAGAAAGCTTCCAACAGTCAGTCTGATCTCGTCTGGCTGTGACTACTGGCGCTGCGGGCTGTCTTCCGCGCTCGCGCTCCTCGCATTCTCTCCTCAAACATCGCCGAGTGAGAGAGAAGAACGAATGCTCGTATATTGAAGAAAAAAAAGGAGACAATAAATTGTTCGTTAACATTGTTTAAGAATCTATGGAAAGTTGTTGATTTAATTATTATTTTCATTCCTATGAGATGCATTTAAAATTCGTTGTTAAAATGTCTGTGGCAAGCCTACTTCGTTCCTATTTCGGTGAAGGAATTATGAAAAGATCGTCCTTCGGTTCGACCCTGACCACGGTGAGGGTTCGTCTTTTTCGTTAATCAATGTTGTTTTTTTTTTCTTTCGATTTACAATTCGCGTGTTGAATTAAAAATGAAGTGGGCGCTGAAAGACGAGTTATTTTTTCTACTTTATCCATACGCAAGTATGTCGCGTGTGAGTACCTTGCTTTTTTTTATTCCAAGGTCAGAGGAAGCCGGAAAGTGGGCTTTCTTGGGGATTGAAAAATGATAAACTTTTTGGGTTATTTGAAATTTGGAAGGTTTTCTCGTGTGTCTAGAAACAGAACGTGATTTCATATCTACCTTTTCTTGTTGTTATTGTTTTAAGTGACGCTGATATTGAGGTGAATCTTTTACTGGAAAACGATTAGATTCACTAGGAAAACAATTGCTAACCCACGAATTGATAACAGCTAGGCTGATTTAGGTCGCGAATTTAAATTAAAGACGCGGTTCCCGCTGAGTATACTTTTTTTTTTGCTGGCGAACAAATTTCCGCATATCTTGCACGTGTTGCGCACCCTGAAGAAGTGTCGAGCAGTTCGGAGATTTTATTTCCTGGCGGCTTATGTACCGGGTGGATCAATAACTATTAACACTTCGGGTATCTTCAAAACTATGAGGTTCATCGAAATATTTGCAAAAATAAAATTACACAGTACGAAAGGTGCCATCCGATAGCGATAATATTTTTTTTGCAGCTGGAGCTACTTCGGACATTTGAAGGTCAACTCCTTTTTTTTTTAATTAACCGGTATGTTTTTTTTTGTCACGATAGGGGAGCTTAAAACGGGTTCAACGACCTATGACATAAGGTGATTGAGAAAAAAAACCGGACCAATAAAAAAAAATTAATTTGACATTTCAAATGTCCGAAGTACCTCCACCTACAAAAAAACTATTATCGCTATCGGACGGCCCCTTTTGTACTGTACTGTATCGTACTAATCATTTTACCGTCAATCTACGATTGCTGCTGTCATATATTGGACTTTCCTCTTCAATTTAAGATGCCCCGAATAATGGACAATTTTTTTAAATTTCAAAACAGGCTAACCCCTTCAGTAAAAAAATAAACGATCAACTGATCACTACCTTAAGTGCCTTGGGTGAAGGTGAAATATTGAATAAATTCGTTTGCAAGAATCGGTCTCTAAATGAAAAGACAAAAATACCAATATACGAGAATAAATGTCTGTGTACTGCCTTAAAGAACTTTCAAGAGGAAAGTACATTACATGGGAAAACAAAAAAACAAGAACGTTGTTTTCTGAAACTAAAAGGGAGTTTCGACATAGAAATTTCTTTTTTTGGATCATCATGTGCGTGGCTGCCCGTAGTGTTTATGTGAATGGTAGAAAAAATAATTCTCTGCGTTCCAAAGTTTCCGTTTATTGCTTCGGTTCCAGAACGAATTTATATTCATAAGACTCTAAAAAAAGTGTACGTTTTTTAAATTGCGAAATAGCTCCGCAGAAGATGATAGAGGAATGTAAAAAAAAAATTGATCAACTAACGGGTTTCCATCGGTCTTTCAAGAATTTCGTTAATGTTTTCTGTGGCAACGGAAATGTAGTATAGCCGGAGATAAATATGGGCAAACATTAAGGGAGTTTTGAAGGCCAGTGGCGCGCTCGATCTCACGATAACGAGAAAGTGGACGATCGATGAGGAACTACGGAATCTTGATATCGTATATACGCGTAAAAGAGCTCGTTGAAAATAGCATGCTATGAACAAGGAGATCAAGGAATCCGGTTGTGTCTTTTCTTAGTAAATCTTTGTACCCTTGACAGGATTGTGCACAGTATAACGTGTACACGAATGTAGGCATAGTCGTTGACAGTTCAGGTATTCACAAAGAATAATCTTCGAACCCTGACGTATTTCGGCACAAAGAAATATTTTCGTTTGAAAAAATAAATCCGAGACATACTCGAGGCCCTTGTGACCTTCAAAGGAGTAGAGGTAAACTTTCTCGGCTGATATCTAGTTACGAAAATTATCCAATTATGTTTAATAATTAATTACGTAACAAGTTATGGAAGGGCAAAAATTGAGATATTACTCGGTGGACCGCCGGATAAAAAAGTTTGTCCAAAATGGAGAAATTATGGATTTACAAGTCTTGATCATTTCGTACACGTTTAGCATTAGAAATAACAAATTTAGTAATGAAATAACGATTACAAATGTTTTTTTTTACTTTTAGAAATAATTAATGTTTATTGCGATGATATTAGAATATTCTTAACTGAAGTTTTTTCAGGAATTGTATATTTCTTCCAACTGTTCAACAAAAAAGTCTCAGTTTTCAAATATTCGAGTGATACGTTCTGGACATTTGGAAAAGTCGAGCGGAATTCCCGTCGAAGCTTGGAGATGAATAGCGAGTAACAAGTCGAGCGTTAGAAACGGGATGATTTTGTACGAGGCCGTAAGTCGATAATAGGCAATCGTGCCAATATTCGTAGCGTTCATCCTGAGTGTTGGGGCACTATGTATAGAACGATGAATAAGGAAAGCGGCTGAAGTGGCCTGTTGGCCCCGTTGCTCGTAACACCGCAAAGGTGAGCGGTGACCCCTCCGCCAAAGCCGATAACTACCCTCAACACGGACACATGATCGCGTACTGGCAGGATCGTACAGGGAGCGAAAGAGTATTGAGGGTGAAAGGAAAACACACGGAGGGTGCGCCCTGACCTACGTCCTCATTCGCGCCACTCGCCTCCTCCATTGGATATGCACGCGCTTTGGGATCCTTACCGATTAGTTGAGGACTGACCGTCGACTGGTTGGTTAGACGATCGGCTGCATCAATCGACCATTTCTCTATCAATTTGGTCCTTTTGACAAGTCGTTTTTCGTTTTTTTCTCTCGCGTTCTTTGGCATGTCAAATGGCAAGGTTGACGCCAAATGGCAGATAACAGTGTGATTCCGGACACGAAGCGTTTTTCCGCACGAGAGGTCCACTTTTTTTTCTTGATATTCTGTTGTGCGTCTCAAAGGTGTTAATTAGTGGTGGTCTGTTTGGTAGATGATCGTATTCGATAGTCGACAGATATTTAATCCCATTTAATAGCGACTCATTCGAAGATCGCATCTCCTTTGTTTATTCGACAATCGAGTTGCTGGATCATTAATAGGCTGCTCGTTCAGCTCGCTCTCCAAGTTGTCAATTTGGAGATCGACTGTTGCTGTCCCCATTCGTTTTCCCAGTACTCAATGAATCAAAATTTCGGAGTTTCGGAGATGTTAATTAGTGGTGATTTCTTCGATGGGGGATCGTGTTCGATTGTTGAGAGATTTTTAATCCAATTGGAACGAAAACTCATTTATAGATCGCATCACCTTTGTTGATTCGACTATCGAGTTACTGGATCATGAATAAACTGGTCGTTCAGCTCGGATTCCAAGTTGTCAATTTAGAGACAGATTGGTGCCGTCGCTCGAAAGTTTTCAGTACTCGATAAATCGAAATTTCATGGGGTGTGGCCTGATATTCCGTTTATTGATTTATTTATGATTCATTTATTAATTATATGATCTTAATTCGATTCCCGTACACGATGCTCATCAATTCATAGAGTGATAATCGATCCCGATAATAATTAACCGATTTGGTTGTTTATAGATGACCTTTTTTTCCAGGGAGATTTTGCGAAAACGATTTTTTCCGATACACTTTTCCAATGCTACAACATGAATCTAGGAGATCTTAGTCTCTGCCGATTAATTAGGCGACATCTTGTTTATTTCGAAAAATCTTTTTTTTTTAATACGAATCATTATTATTACTCTTTTTTCTGCATCTTACGCATCTAAACTCGCAGGTACTGTCTCTGGGTGCGGACGTTCTACCGGAGTACAAGTTGCAGTCGCCGCGGGTACACAAATGGACTATACTGCATTATTCGCCGTTCAAGGCAGCCTGGGACTGGATAATATTGATGCTGGTGGTGTACACAGCGATATTCACACCTTACGTTGCTGCGTTTTTACTCTCGGAGCCGGATTACAACAGTCGCAAGGCCAAAAAGTACAGCGACGATCCGATTGTCATAATCGATTTTATAGGTAATCATTACATATTTGAATTCCAACTAACAGCACTTTTCTCAATCGGATCACTTGTTTCCCACCTTAAACTATTTTTATCAGCAATCGCTTTGCGAACGATTTCTTGATTCGTCGAATCATCAAAAACCGAGGGTTACTCGAGGTATAATGGATTTCTTTGGGACGGACGCCCTATTTGGAATTTCATCGAGTAAAGAAAATATTCATATCCGTACTTAGTCATATGTTCGTTATTAATCAAATTGAACAAGAAATAATAACGAAAGTCCAGTGTCACCTTCCTTCAAAAATATTTATTTTTAAACACCTCTATGGATGGCCCAACTGTTTAGCGCACTCTTCGTATTTTTGACAATTAGGGCCATCACTCCTGAAACATATGAGAAAGATGGCGCACCCTTGATTCTTCCAAGTAAATCAACAATATTAACACTTTTAGAAGTTATGTTATAAACAAGTATATCTCCTAAATGGTGCAGTTCTAAATACGACAGAAATACAGGTTTAAGGGGTGAAACTCACCCTCAAAGTTGAGCATCCTCCGAGTGTTCTTTACAGTATCGTATCGTTCCAACCAAGATGTTTAAATTCAACTAATTTTAGAGCCATGCTGACTACGAATAATGAAAAATGCGCCATTTTCAGATAGGGGTCAAAATAATTGAAACTCAAAAAATTCGTGTGTCTCGAAATCTTTGCCGATGACTTTCACCCCCTTAAAACAGTTTTGTCGTCGATTAGAAGAAAAATGTATACCTCGATGAAGTACATTTTGATCGAGAATGACATATCCATAAAATGAACGAAATTGGACAGGACTATCTGCGACGGTTTCCTTGTTACTGAAAGTTGATAATAATTCATCATTTCTTAGAAAAAGAGGTGTTCGGAGTGTCAAATGTTTCTTAGAAATAGTCGGACGATGATTGGCTTAGCCTAATCCCAAATGCTAATCCCACGTATGAATTCGTATACAGTCGATGTGACGTTCGTCGTGGACATAATTATAAACTTTCGAACCACGTTCGTCAACACCAACGACGAGGTGGTCTCCCGTCCGATGAAGATAGCCGTCCATTATCTGAAGGGATGGTTCATCATCGATCTTGTGGCTGCCATACCCTTCGATCTATTACTATATGGCTACAACACGGACGAGGTAAGAGCCATTTGCATTGTCGATTTAGCCAATCTCTGTCCATCCTTGTCTCTATCTCTGTCTTTCCCCTCCCTCATTCTCTCTCTTTTTCTCCTTCTCTCTATCTCTTTCTCTTTCTCCTTTTCTTCTTTCTCCTCGATCCTCGTTCAACCGAAAAACATGAATAATTTCTGGAAACGAAACCCTGCACTAATAGCCCGGAGCGAATCTACACTACAGCAAGGGGTGATGAAAAATCATGGCATATCACTGTAATATAACGTATCCTGTCAATTGGCTAGTCATTTTCAATATAAATTCCAACTTGGATCAGTGACTCATTTATTTAAACGTAACATTTCCATTGTATGAAACCGGTTGGTTGCTCAGTAACTTCAAGTATTTGTCCATTCACTGGATACCAATTTAATTGGCATTCTGGAACATTCCAATCCTTGTTAAATGCCAATTTGATCAGACGTGGTTGGATGTTGATTCCTTCGCGATTTGTATTTTGCAAAAAAGTGTAAATAGTTTGAAAATGATTCATCACGGATATGAGATCTTCACTGTTGGTGACATTTTAGTTTCATGGAAGTACACGATTCAAAGAAATTCAGGGAATGGTACTCCAATAATAATTATTCAATTTGGCTTTTGATCATTGACTTTTATCTAAGCCAAAAGATTTTAATCGATAAGTACCTTCGCCCTGTCGAGTTGGCTATCCACTTTGGCATTTATCGTACCCATTAATTCCTTCGCTTGCTGGAATACTCGACCGCTTGATTAAGCTCGAATATTGAAATCGTAATGCTATGATGAAAAGTGCTCGGACATGCCCTGATTCGTCATCCCACCGTGCATCGTATGCCTAATACTACAATAATTATACAACTATTACCTGTTAGACGTATATCGTTGTCGTCGTTTTTTCGGTGAAAGTGTTCGGCAATTGGACCCGATTACTCTGTTTTTTTTGTATGTATTTCGGGTACACGCGCCGAGAGCCTCAAACAACTGATAATATGTGTCTATCGATATAATAGTCGTCTCTATATATTATACCCGATTCACGCTTGGTTATCAACAAATATTCTTCTTCTTCTTCTTCTTCAACAAATTCTTATTCTAATGAAGTCCTGGTGACCTGAGTCCTTTGCTCCTTGCATTCTTCCATGTCGCGCAAATTGACGATCCTTCGTCCCTGTCTTAACACACACACACACACACACACACATATATTTATATAGGGTACCCGAAAAGTCTGACAAGGATATCTTCATGTGTTGCATCAATGTCTTACATTTCGCAGTTTCTGAAAAAAAAAGTTCTGAATGTTCTTTCGATGTTGAAAACATCGAAAAATCCTTTGTACCGTGTTCAAAAACCAAATTTCGTGAAAGCATTGTGTAAATATTGGCTAGCAGTTTTATCGTTCTCATCATAACTTCACCTTAAATGTAAGATTGCTGCACCACATGTTTAGTGCTCCTCTTCAATGTCAGTTGTTTCAAGCAACCACCGAATTTCCGAAATTTTCAAAGTAGCCTCACTTCTCCAAAATAAAAACAGTAAACAGAATAAATAAATTCGAATTCAATAATAAAACATATCGTTGAAAAAATAGCAAATAATGAATAAACTAACACTGATTGCTAATGGCTCCTGAAAAAAATGCTAAGACGTAAATACACACACATACAGTCATACAGAAAGCAAACGAAATAAAAATCTATACTACAGGGAAACTAAAAAATAATTGACTGCTTCTTCTTCGATAAGTAATCTCAATGAACATAGATGAAGATAATTTGAAAATATATTGTGATACATGTACATATCTGTTTTGATAATTCCTTTTTGGGCTACCTAATATTTATATATAAACACACAAACACATACACGCATACATGTGTGCATTCATACATATATATATGTAAATATACATATATATATCTTACTTTATCCAACTTTCTTCGGTGTTGTGGATGATTTTTGTACGCGAGGTTCTATGATTCACGGTATTTAATTTTTTCTTTTCGCGCTCTCTCTCCTCGCGCACACTGCGTTTTCACGAGATTATACCGAAATCCAAAAATTTTCATGCGCGTCTTAAATTCATGTTTTGTTCCTCGATGCATCAATATTCAATAAATTAAAAAATCCGGCATATACAGACCATACAAAACTCCGTTGACATATCAAGATAAACAAATATTTCCAAATTTCATCATTTGATTCGAACTCACATAGATGAAGGAAGGTGAGGGAAGGGGGGAGGGGAGGGTATTTTTATAAAACAGGGTCTCGAACTCGCCCATCCATTTTCTTACGTCCAAGGATTATTTCGCTTCAAATTTGACTGGATAATTATCGCTCGAATAGAGAAAAATTGTTGCAAAAACAGTAACCGATCGTTCAAGATATATTATTAAATTGTAAAAAAAAATCAAATTTCTATTTGATCGCGAAGGATGTTTCCACGGGCGGTTTTACCAAAAATTCTTTCGGTAGATCGACAGGCGGAGGAGAGAGCGAAAGTAAGAATGAAATACGAGTGAGAGTACGGCGAGAGGGGTGGGGCGGGAAGAACGAACGAGCAAATGCGGTTAAAGAAGCATGAGTGCTTGGGGGATGATTCTCATCGTGATAAAACGTCAATTAAAAATTGAAAATCGTGAATAACACGGACACCCTAGAACGAATGCACGTCGAATGATTGCGGGACGAGCGTGAGCGTGGTCTATTAGAAAAAAATTATACCAAAGAAAAACAACAAATCACTGTCGACTACGAAGAACAAAATTGAAAAAAAAAAAACAAAAAAACAAGTAACACCGAGAAGAATGAGATTTAACTCCAGTTTCACGTTTCCGTAGCTCGGCTTGGACAAGGATGAGGTTAGTTAACACACAAAAAGCCTGAAGTTTTTTTTTTCTCTTCATCGCAAATTTGGATCGTTGGTGCCGATCTCGTATTTTTCTTTTTTCATTATATATCTACCATTTTTATTTCATTTTTATTAATACCGAATAATAAAAACGTAAAAAAAAAACACCACAAATTATACCGTCACCAACTTATTCTTTCATGTATACGCTTTATCACACTGGACACCGTTTTCTCGACTCTCTTATATCTAGTACAATTATATTATATTTATAACACATTAACAATATATATATATACATATGTATGTACGTATATATGGTCGGTTATATATACATATATGCATTATATACCACTTCTAATATCGTATTTGCATATATCGACATTCTAAACGCACGGTACAAGTGTCATCAAACACGCGACGAATTGTGAACCAATTATTTTCGTTTCATGCGCATACGTTCCCTTCTTTGCGGAAAATGTTCGACTTTGCCGATTTTCTTCAAGGATCTCTGCTTTTCACGGCTGATGAATTAGGACGTTTTTAGAAAAATGCTTGACGAAGAAAAAAAAAGACCGGATCGTTTTCATCTGTGCTGGAGAAACATTTTTACGTTCATTTCACTATCGAGGTTCGATTTTTGAACTATTTGTTTTCCGTCAGAAAATCGTTTTTCGTCTAACTAAAATCTTTTTCACGCGAACGATGCTTTTTAAAACAAAATGTGTTCTGGTAAATCTCTCCGACCTAGTTTTTCATTCCTGGTGCTTCCCATGTGTGAACTCGGTTTTTTCGTCGAAAAAAATATTTCGAGGATGCGAGGAATGTATATGTGGTGAGCGAAAGGGGTGAGAAACGGGAAAGCACTGATATGTGAATGTATGGGTGTCAGGGAAAACGAGAGAGACGGGTAGGGATAAAGAGAGAGAGAGAGAAAGAGAGGGTGGAGGAGGAAGAGAGAGGTTGATTGATTGATTAGTTTGATGACGAGCTAGTGAATACCATGGGGAAAATTTGAAAATGAGCAATACATAAGTGTTGATCTCTCTTACAACACGTTGAGAGTAGAACAGAAAGATAAGACTACGTTTAATTAATCGTAAATAATAAACAACGATAAGTAAGAATAACACCGGCACACAAAAAAAAAGTTGTCTGTACACCGGGCGCCACCTATCTAGGGGCATGTTTTTCGAACCGCTGAATACGAATTTCAAGTCAGTTTAGTCCGTCCAGCCTTCGATTTCGAGTAAATTGCAAAAAACCCCAAAAATAGTGAAAATTCGAAGTTTTGGCAAGAAAAAAAATTTGAGATCTAAGGCAAGCATAATTTTCATGTATGCTGGTCTGTTAAATACTAATTTCGGTCGTACTTTAAATCATAAACCGTTTTAAATCTAAAAAATTGTAAAAATCATTAAAAATTGCAAAAATCGAAGAAAATTGGGATTATCTTGGTATAAAAAATGTTGTGGACCCGGATTGACAAATATTTTCATGTAATTTAATCTGCTTGATCTGATTCTGCAATAAATTTGGTCCATAGTCCCCTCAAACATTCATAAAATTGCAAAAAATTTTTTAAACACAATTATATAAATTTTTTGTATTTTTATTAACAAAATACAAGATTGAAATCTGAAAATGCAAAAAAATTATAAAATCTATGAAAATTACGTATAAACAGAATTAGAAGAATGATTTTCCCAACTTTTGAACTGTTTTCCGGTGGTATCGAACTCTTTTATTTTCAAATGATCTACGGAGTGGATTT
>JAPYZJ010000249.1:0-56217 GCA_030522765.1 Ophioninae sp. B BG-2022a
CGAGATACTCCGATTTTTCTTAGAATAGGTCACTTTCAGGATGCCTATTACTTTTGAGCAAGACTGTACATATGCACTCATACGCATAGTTGATGATTCAAAAGAGAAGCATCATTAACGTAAATAACTTTGTGTATCTAAATGTAAATAGAAATTCCGTATAATCTTGTGTAAGAGTCTTAAGTCACCAAAAAAAAAAAACCACCAACTTGTAAGAAATGGAAAAATACTCGTATGTTTTGGGGCATCTTGCGAAACACTTCCGGTATCCGTTCTTACCGTCACTGTGGCGATCGAACGGGAATGTATTATTTATAAAAAAAAAACAATCGACTTTCACGAATCAAGTATATATATATATATATTTTTGTTTGTCACTTGGAGTTTACCCAAGTATCATGTAATTAATAATTGTAATTATTTATAGACATTGAAGCAATGGAGGAGAAAAAACAAGTAATAAATAGTCATCGATCACTAAGAACTACGAGTGCGTGGGTCGGTGTAAACCAACGATAAAATCATCATTCCTACCTTGCCCAAAAAATTCCTCCATTTTGAGAAATCGTAGCTGTAAAGGATCGCGAAAACAAATTCCCGAAAGTTTTCATACAAAACACTGATAGCGTGAAATTCGAGGTTAATCAATCCGATAAAAGAAAGAACGACAAAAAATCGTTTACAGCTCGGTTCCACGGCGATACTTTCGATATGCAAATGTCCGGAGCTCTTGATGTGTTTCACTGGCGCTCGCAGTGCAAATTTTGTAAGTTCTACCTTGCGTATCGCTTATACATTTTTGCACAAAAGTATTGGACATCAAAGCAATTTTTCACGTGAAAAAAAAACTATTTATTCACGACGAAATTATCAACCTTTTACCCGAGTTTATTCGCCTGGAATATGCCTGTGTATACACTATTAAAAACCGTTACGTAACCATTATTGCAGGACGAAAGATATTCTTACGGAACAACTAGCGCCACGTGCTGGCGAGAGATAGAATTAAAAAATGCTAGCTCAACCGTATTTCGTTTCACCGCGTCATTATCCAGCGGTCGTTACCTTCCCGATCGATGGACACTTTATCGATAACTTACCGACCGAGTCAGACTTTAACCTTCAAAAACTACCGCCGCGAGATGGAGCTACAGTACAGTAAACACTAGTCTTTAATCAATACGGATGATGCGGAAAACGATCATTCTGGAAAATCGAAACGTCGTATTGTCAAAATTCTTTACTTTTCGCGTTTCTTTTTTTTTCGATCTTTTCTAACCTACGTCGGTGCAAGTATGGAACGTCTTGAAGATCTTTCGTTATGGCAGAGTCAGCTGATCGAAGAAGAGGAACTTATAATAAAGATGTTAGCAGATATAGAGGAACAAATCAATTATCTTGAGGTTCGGTCCTTTCTACGAACTTTCAATATTCGAATTTTTGCTATTTTTCACGAAACGAAAAAAAATCCAAAATTCCCTTTCCATTCGAAGATTTGTCGATTGCAAAATCATATTTTTTTTCTTCTTTGGTATCAGATAGAGCAAATGGAATTGGCGAGCGCCAAGAGAGAGAAAGACTCACAATCTAAAAGCGTCGAACCACCGCCGACCCAAACAAACCCAAACAAAGTACCAGAAAAATTGGATCTCGCCGTACCGACCATCAAGAACAGTACGGAAGAAGAAGAAGAAGATGACGCGGACGATGATCTTTAGCATAACCTGCGTTGCCGTCGATTTACACTTTTCCCTGTAAATAGTTCTTAAAGCCTGATAAAATAGCATTCCGTTCTTGCAAACACGAGCTCCGATTTATCGTGAAACAGAGCATGGTCAATTTATTCTCAGACGATATAACAGCTGCGTGTTAACATTAGATGCGTATTAAGCTTTGTACAGGCGTCTAGAGAGTTCGCGATGAATCGTTGAAACTTCCGCATTTCGTAAGCGATACATCACTGTTGAGACACGGTCGGCGTTCCAAAATCTTCGGTGGGTCAGAACGAAGAAAACGGAACTTGAGGTATCTGCGCACAGACATTTTCCTTCACTTTATTTTCAAGGTTACTAATCACTAAAGTAAATTAATTGAGTAAATTATTTAATATACTTGATCACTAAAGTAAATTAATTAACCGAGTAAATCGCTTAATTTACTTAATTAATTACTCAAGTGACTAAACGACTCGACACAGATATGAAAAATAACTCGATCGTGTAGAAAATTACTCAATTAAGTAAGTTACTCGAATAGTGAGTAATTACGTATTCACGTAGTGGATAATTACTTTATCGCTAAGTAATTAATTAACCACTTTATAGCTCAATTAATTATAATCTGCACGAGATTCCGATACAGCCTCACGGTAGGAAAGCTCTCGGCGATATATCGAAAACTCCATCGTCGGTTCGAACGTTACCTCCTAATCTGTAAAATATTCTAGTTTCCGTGATCTCCCATTTGTCGTTTCCTTTCTCCGTTGTATCTCTACGACGGGTTATTCTGGGGGGGTGGACCGAGCTGCGACGGATCGTCGACGACCAAATTGGGCGGTTTGAATTGATCCGCGGAAAGACGAGTGAAAAGTATGCCGATGCCTTCCATGAGGGCTAGAAGCATTCCTCCGATGACCGCGCTGCCCGCCATCGCCGGCAAGCCGTTTCTCGCAGCCAAAATACCCCCCGTCGTCGCACCGCTGATTATCGAGTTCCACGGATCTTCCTTTTGACGAAAGTGCACCAGCGTGCAATCTATCGTGGAAAACATACCGCCCCATACCGCAAAGCTCCCGGCTATCTTCGGCGACCTCTGCTTTATAGCCATTAGACTTCCGGACAAACGTTTGCTCATTCCGCTCGGCGCATTGCGGAAACCCTTTATGCTCTGGAATACCGCCCCGCCTATCGCGCCCATCGTAAACGCACCGCCGCAATCGTCCACTATCCGCCAGGGACAAGGTTCCCTCGCGTATTCCTCCATTATCTTCTTTCTACGCAACGACAAACGGGAACCTTTGATCGATGCGACTTTGAAGGGAATTAAAAACGTTCGCATCTGCGGGCTTGGATCGAATGGAAGATGTTGAATAAATGGCATATTTGGACTGATAAATCGACATTTTTCAGAACTCTGGAAAAACATTCTCAAAAAACAGATTTGGAAAATACGGTGGAGATATAGATTTGAAAAACGTTCGGATGTCAATGCGGAAAATGCTTTTTGAGCTCTCATGGAGTTAACCCAAACAAATTAAAAATTCAATATTTTATCAAGAGAAAGTATTATGTTTGGGTTCGTTTTTGGTTTCGAGTTACTATAAAAGAGAAGCTAAAGAAAAATGAATATGAAATTTATTATCGTTTGGGTTTCTTTGGGTTAATAATTTAGCAGCGTACCGTTTTAGTATATCACAGTGATTTTTCAAAAATTTTTGGCAGCCGCATTGCGTGTGTAATTGCCTTTGAACTTTACATCAGAAATTATCACAAAGGTGACATTCGTGACAATTAGTGAGTAGGATCCTAAAACTCTTTCTAATGAAATAACTTTTACCAATCACGCAATTATTTAGGCCAAAAACACAGCCGCGATTCTTCGAGAATTCGCGTAATTTTAAGGTTAGGAACTATGACACAGGTAATGTCACAAGCTTTCGAGACAGAGGATTCACGGCGAGAAAAATAAAAGGTAATCGCGACAATGATTTTCGACGCGATTAAAAAAATAATTGGATATTTACCGGTAGAAATGTGAAGAACACTGGACAAGGGCGAAATCGAAGTTGCAACGATGCGGCGGAGTTTGCGCAAAAGATTTTCGTACTCACGCCGTGCGTAGGCTAGAAATCGCCTTCTGCTAGTGATCACCCGAGTGCTCCGTGTGTCCATCGCACGTACTACTCGATCGATTCGCCTATTCTGTTTTACCACCGCGGGATTGTCTTTTCAAGTTGCACGCGAAATTATCGATGGTCGGTAATAGCCGAAAAATGGTCACGGACAAAAGAGCGAAGCGGGACGAAGAAAGGTAAGGAAAATACCTAGAATAATCAACTGGCAACGATTTTTTGAAAAAACCCCGTAATTTAATGAAAAATTCCCTCGAAAGTTACCCACTTGGGATATGCAAGATTCTCATAACATAACTAGCGCCATGGGCGACAAAATGAGGTACCAAAAATTCTGGACATTTCCCATAAAAAAAGTATTGAATTGCGCCATCTCGATCTAAATCCATGTGCCTTTTACGAGCTTTCAATTGTTCGCGTTATTGAACACGAATACTAAACATCCTGACATCGAAAACAACCTATATTTTCATAGTACGTATAATAATAGCCGGGAGAGATTTTTCCATCCACATTCGAGTTAATAATACTTTCCAACCTTAATAACTTCCCTCTCTCTCCTTTTCCATCTTTTTCCATCATTTTTCGTGCTCGCATACCGGTTACGCTCCCGCTCACGTATGTTTCAAAATAGAAGCGAGGCGCGGCGTTTTTCCTAAAAATAGATCGGTGAAACTCCTAGTCGATGCTACCCAAGTGGATCCTGACTTTTGAGCTTTCAGTCGCAACGGAGATTCGTTGAACTTTGCCCACTATTGACTCGTCGTAGCAGAGATCTTCGTGTTTAAAGTGTACACATTAAAAAGCAACGACAGTTGATAGCAAGAGGTATACATATAGGATCATGTGTCTCGTTATAGGATTACGGACTATCTGATATCTAATAAATTTGTATTAATAACTATTTTATATCTATTAATGACTTTTTAATTTAATTAATGACTATTTAATATCTAATAAAAAACCGTTGGGTCATTCCGGTCACCGAAACTAAATAATCAGTAGGAAAAAACGAGCAGTTCGATCGAGAATATCCGAAATGTCAAATCCAACGGAAACTCCACTGATCAGTGGTGCGGCTGGAGATCCGTGCGTCGCAGAAATTTCGAAATCGTTGCCTGCCGATGCAGTCGCTAAAATTGAAGAACCGAAATCAGCTTCAATCGCGCAAGACATCGTAACATCGAACGCTCCTCTTTTGGACGATAAAGAAATTACTTTCGAAACTCCACAGCTTCATGAAAAATCCAGCATCAGTGACGTTAGTAGAACGTAGTATTACCGATTGCTCACTAATGTATACAGACAGCAAACTCCACTTTACCGACCGCGGGTGCAACGGAATTCTTTTTTAGCAGCCTGCGAATACTACCGCGACACCGGAAGTTCTTCCGTCGAGTAACGGAAGTGACGCCGAAAACGCTCGTTTGAGAAATCTTCAGGAAGAAATAGAGGTACACATCGAAAACTATTTCTGTAAAAATAGTATATTTTCGTTCGAAAATATAAAAAAAGACAATGTTCCAACAATAAGTACAGGATTGAATAAAATAATAAGAGAAAATACAATACTAATTAAGGATAAAGTTCCGAAAAGTCCTACTCCGGATCGACTTGAAATTTGGTATACTTACGTTTTTTGGTCTCCTGAACACGAATATAATAATAAAAATTCCCGAAAAATTGATCTCAAGGTCAAAACTCAAAAAGCCTGTTTTAAGTAATTCTTCATGTTTATTTCAACAACTATCGATCCGAGACAAAAATATATCAAGCAGAAGTTGTAGATTGTGCGAAAATGCACATTTTACGTTCTATACATTGTTTTTCCATTTTCATTTTGCACGAGGAGGGGGGGGGGGGGGGGATAGGGTCGAAATTTTTAATTTCTTCTATCTTGCGAACAAAAATGACTTTTGAGTGTTCATTGCTGACGATGTTCAGAAAAGAACGAGCGAACGCGACAACTATGAGAAAAAACTGGTCGAGACGGAGAAGAAATTGGCGGAACTGGAAACGGCCTATGAAGCCGTCACCAGTGGCACGGACGATTCGTCCAGCCTCCGACGCGAGATGAAAGAGTTGAAGACCAGCTTGGCCCAGAGTCAATCGAAACTGAACGACCGGGGAAGATTGATGGCCAATCAGGAAAATCAGATAAACGCCCTCACCAAACAAGTGTCTTCGCTGAAAGAGGTCGTCGCCATCACAAAGAATTTACTCGAGATTCGCAACATGGAAGTCAAGCATTTGCAGGTGCGAGCCGGAGTGGATGATCTGAAATTATGGTTGTTGAGGAAAATTGTGGATTATGATAATTATTTGATTGATTACTAATTACCCGCTTGCCGTTAGATTATATGCCACGTTTGAAGTTTCTATATGTTGAAACGTATCGATTTTTAGGGTTGTTTTCAACCCGCAAGGGGTTTATTTTGTTTGGGTTTTTTTGGGATTTTTAGGTTTATTTGCAACCCGCAAGCGGTTTATTTTGTTTGGGTTTGTTTGGGTTTCGATTTTTATCGATCGTATCGATTTTCAGGTTTATTTCCCCCCCCCCCTAAGGAGTTGATTTTGTTTGGGTTTCGATTCTTATCGATCATATCGATTTTTAGGTTTATTTTCACCCCTTACGGGGTTTGTTTGGGTTTCGATGTTTTTTTAAGTTTTAGGTTACCTCTGCTTTCTTGTGCATAAAAAAACATCGAAGTTACCAAGCCGTAAGAAAAAAATCACAAACCCAAATTAAACCCAAACAAACCGAAACGAAAAATTGTTTTTTTCGTCCAAAAGAACAACCGAATCGAAGAAACATAGATAATTCACATCGGCTAATTTTCAGGAGGATGTCGACAGCATGGAAAATCGTATAACGGCCGAACGCGAAAGACACAACGCTATGTTGAGAAAAATGGACGCGGCGGTTCGACTGAACGCTGATCTCAAAAACGAATACGAAACGCAATTGCGACTATTTCAAGACTTACGAGGAAAGTATCAGGAGAAGGTTACGCTACTCACGAGCGACAACAAAACGCCTAACGGAACCGCCATCGAGGATTCGACAACAGCGCCACTGGATTCCATCGAATGAACTAATCTTCTACTTTCCAATTTCTAATTTTGTCATTTATAAACTCGTCTTTGCTTCGTCACTTTTCTTCGATTGTGCAAAAAACCCTTTCCAACCATCCGATTAAAATCTCATTTCTCGCTTATATATAATTACAACGAAGTCATTCGCAATTATCATTGACTTGTAAATTTATGTTTTGCTTGTTATTTTGTACTAATAAAATTCCTGTTGATACTTTTTTTGTTTTCTACTCGTTCTTTCCTTCGTTCTATGACGGTTTTTAAGGGAATGACGAACGCGCTCTGGGCCACCTCGAAATTTCAAAAGCCAATTTCTCCCAAACCATTGAACCGATTGGGATGAAATTTCTTTTGTGCACTCATGAGGCTTGCTCGAAGAAGAACATGCTCGGCATTTTCCGAAATTTTGAAAAAAATTGTGCAGTGCTGCGCGCGCAGCCAGCTAGTCTTAAGTCGGTTACGTGTGCGCACACGTAACCGAATACCGACCGTCGGTACATAGGAAGTACGTCGCGCCACCATACGAGCCTCTACGTAACAAGGGTTACCGAATCGGGAAGCCTATCATCTTGATTTTCTTACTTCTCTCTCAACTTCCGGTTCGTGCCTATAAGAAAAACGTCTCTCGCATCTACTGAACAAAAACTCACTTTGTACCTTTACCATTATAAATATATTTCGCGAATCCGCAGCGAAAACGGAGAATTAGTTATTTAACCTCAACAACGGTAAAACAGAAACCCAAACAAACGGAAGGTTATGCGTAAGGGAGTCGGAATTTGAAAAGTTGACATCTTTTAGGCAGCTAAGACAGGAAAATCATTTACAAGCTCGAAAATCATGGATTTCGTATAATTGTTTTTTTTTTTTTTTCATTGAAGATATTTGAGATATTTCATTGAAAATTTCATAGAAATTTGGATCTTTCAATATGTTTTGTTCCATATGATAAAAACGCGCCCAAATAGTCGCATAGCTCTGTTTACTCGTGTGTCACAAGGTAATGTTTGGGTTTTGTTTGGGTTTCGATTTGAGCAATTTTGACGCGATTCGAACCCAAACAAACCCAAACAAACAATGAATCATGCCCTTAAAACCCTCTAACGTTTTTCCTAAAAAAAAAACATGTCTGTATATACATTTCTCGAACGGAGAGCCAAAGTTGAATAAAAGTATCCTAAAACGTCTTATCTTCAACTTGTAAACCCCCGATCTCAGAAAAGTCCATAAACTATTTTTGAAAAAAGTAAAACCGAAAAAAAGCTATATCTGCAAGCAGGGAATTCCCTGGGTTCGATCGGAAATAAAATTTATGTCAACTTTGCGTAACCGACGCTTTACGTATACACGCATCAATGTCAGTGTCCGCGTTTCGCATCCAGTCTCGTTGAGTTATGCACGACCACACGCGATACGAGCATTCGGCGAAATCCGAACAAACATTGAGACGCCCAATGTTTGTACGACTGATCGCACACACTCGCGAGGTCACTGTGATTCCCCGGCGCAACAGTCGCAGATCGACGCGCCATCTTTTAGCGGAGCATCAATGTTGACGAATGCACGAGTATAAAAGTATCCGGAATCGAACGATTATGCATCACATCAAGTCTTCATCTTGCAGTAGTGAGATACAAAGTCTTTAGTTCCAGTCAAAACAAAACATAAAAAGGTAATATAGTTCGTCCATAAAATGGATTCTTTCGTCAGAGTCAAAATATTGGTAAAATTAGTATTTTCAAAATTCAATTAAAAGCAATTGCAAATTATGTTTGGATAATTTTTGGAAAAATTTTGCATAAAAAAAATTATTTTAGTATTTAAAAATGTATTTTATTTATATTTATTATATACACCTAAAGTATTTTTTTTTCTAAAAGCATTATTTTTTCTTCCGAAATCTCAACATTATTTCTCAGTTTTAAAAAAGCCAGAAAGCTTATTTCGAATATTTTTGAAAACTTGAAATGATTTCCGCGATGTTTGAGATTTTTATTTTTATGAACAACCATTTATTTCACACAGTGTTGTTTTTTTCGTTGTACTAATCTGATTTTTTCTTCTTTGCCTCTGGGTTTCTCAGCCACCATGAAGTTCTACACCATCTTGGCTTTCTTCGTACTTATGATGGTAGCTGTGATGGCTAACCCAGGCCGTCCAGCAAGACCACCAAAACCAAGACCAGTTCCGATCAAACCCCGTCCACCTCATCCGGTAAGAGGACAATGGGAAAATTGAGATTTATTCACTGATTCAATTAGAAAATTGAATTAGTGAATTAAATTGAATTGATTATAATTGAATAATTGAATTGAATTGATTATAATTGAATAATTGAATTGAATTGATTATAATTGAATAATTGAATTGAATTGATTATAATTGAATAAGTGAATTGGATTGAATTGATTATAATTGAATAAGTGAATTGAATTGAATTGATTATAATTGAATAAGTGAATTGAATTGAATTGATTATAATTGAATAAGTGAATTGAATTGAATTGATTATAATTGAATAATTGAATTGAATTTAATTGATTATAATTGAATAAGTGAATTGAATTGAATTGATTATAATTGAATAAGTGAATTGAATTTAATTGATTATAATTGAATCAGTGAATTAAAATCAGTTCAACTTGAACAACAGTGAAAAATATTGTTATTCCTTCTTCAGCGTCTCCGTCGTGCCGAGAACGGTTACCCGGACTTCAGACCTCAGCCTGGACAACCTCAACCTCAGCCGCTGCACCGACCTCAGCCAATTCGACCTCAACCAATCCGGCCCAATCCATCTCCAGTGCGACCTCGTCCACCTCACCCTGTAAGTCTACATTAAAGGACATTCTATACCTTCGTGTTCTGAATTGAAATAAAAATGAATTTATATATATTTTTTTAATTAAAAAAAATTTCATTATAAAATAATAAAAAAACTTTTTTTTTATTATAAAATGATAAAAAAAAAAATTTTTATTATAAAAAATAAAAAAAATGAAAATAAAAATTAATTCATATTTTCGTTACTTTCTTCAGCGTCTTCGCCGTGAAGCTAGCCACGAGGAAGTCCACTTGTAAGGTGTTCGACTCCAATTCATCAATCCTGTTATGATGAACTTCATCCGAAATATTGCTCAAATTCGGAATATTAATTCTGTTCTATTGCATTTTTAATATAATTGATTATTGAATAAAGAAAATTGAATCGATTGATGAAATATTTTTTTATCCATATCAATACGCGCCTCCAATTTTCCAATCTACTTTTCGAGCCGTCTAGGATTGTTTAAAAAAAATGACTTTTCAAATTTCCCGCGCTAATTACGATTTTCAATATTTTTTATTACCTTGGTACACATGGCCCTGAGATCCGTTGACATTATCAGCCAATTTGTACAACTAGCTTACATATTTAACGATTAACCTTTTTCTGTCTATTTTTTATCTCGACGAATTTTAATTCACATAATTGAACTATTAACTATTAATTAAATGAATAACCCAGCTGAATTAATTTTGGTTCTAAACGTGAAGAAAAAAGGTCAATTTGTACAATCTTGATTTGTAGGTTAACTTTGGTTAACCAAGCAAGCCTGGATAAACCCGAACGTACGATTTTGCACTTGCGAAAACATACGCGTTGCATATCACGTAATCGATTTTTCATAATGAATATTATCGAAGATAAGATCGAGAGTGTGTATGGGGAACAGAAATAAAATTTATACAACCTTGCGAAAGAGCTTCCGGCTGAATAATGTATTCCGAAAAATCGATGAAATCAAATGTTCCAATGACAACGACTTTTTATAGGTTATGATCGATGTGCTGGTATGAAAGTATTCGAAAATAAACGGTTATATGGAAATACTGTATAAATGCACGCATATCTGTAGAACGTATCGAGTGTATGGCAATAACCTCAAAAACTCGTAACAGAGAATACTCGTTTCTTATATACATAGAATAAAGCACAGTTTTCAATCAGTTTCCGTGGTGTAGTGGTTATCACATCCGCCTAACACGCGGAAGGTCCCCGGTTCGATCCCGGGCGGAAACATATTTTTTTTTTGTTCTTTGTGAAATATAATTTTGCAACGTCATCTTTTTATTGTTATCTCGCGTAAGAAATATGAAATAAACAATGCTATTTAATAATTTCATAATTGCAAAATAAAAAAATTATCGATTCGTTATCTGATTTTTAATTATAAGTCAAATAATATATTATAATGAAAAATGTTACATGTAAGAAAAGGGCGATATAAGCATATCATGAGAGGCAATTTCAAAACCCAAACAAACCTAAACAAGCACCTTAAGATAAAACGAAAGTCTTTGTGCGTATAATTACAAATAATGTATTTGTTTTTTTTTTACAGAATAATTACAAACGATGATATTAGGGAATCGATAATTGCCCAAGCTAATCCAACGGGACAACAACCGGAGCTTCGTCGTCGACTTCCTCCTGCAAATCTTCGAAATCCCAGAGAAATTTGAGGGTTAGACGATGCTTGAACCGATCAGCTTCGGACTTGAGCCGACCATCGATTTCACCACTTATCTCGATATTGGCGAATAACTTTCTCAAACTGTGATACACGAAATTGTTATTCGCCACAATGTCGCAGAGAAAATCTTCGGGTACGTGATTCAATTGCATTTCCAATGTTTTTATAAATTCAACGTAGATCCCGCGATGCTGAGCTATAGCCGCGTCCGCACCGCAGATCAGTCCAACGAGCTTTTTCCAATGCTCGAAAGCGTCCAAACTCTGACCCGTTAGAAAACAAACGAAAGACAGCTGCAACTCGCCCACGATCTCCATAGGACTGCGAAAATATTATTTTTCATCCAATTATTGAAATTATCGAAAAATAATTTAAAAAATTGCAGCTATATTTATATTCGATGTTTTTTGGCAAATATTCAGAAATGTAACGATTTTTTTTGTGGTTTCGTACAGTTGAGAAACGTCATGTGTAATATTTATTATGACGGCATTAACAAAAACAATGTCAATAAATATTTTGGTAAAGTGTTTTTTCATGTGTGTTCGGGTTTGCGTTTGTATTTATTTGGATTGTTTGGATCTGTTTGGCTTTATTTGGGTTTGTTTTTTATATGAAAATAAATTTTTTCGTACTTCAAACCAATTTCTTATACGTGTTAAAATTTGAAAAAAAAAAACAATATAAACAAAAACGTTAAAAAAAAAGGATTTTTCAATTGTCATCGATGACTTTCTCATACTGTTTAAGTTTTCGCAGAACAGTGTCCAAAGCGTAAGTCGTGTCCAACGAATGCCTGGTTATTTCCACAGGCGTAGCACCGTCCGGATAATTTCTATCAGGCAATTCCGTCAACCGCAATTCAGTGCCCGGTTTTGGTTTTAAGTTCGGTAACAAAAGTTCTTCTCTGGCTTCCTGGGAGAGAGCGCCGGAGCGTAGTCGTTTCCTACTGACATTGGTGCCTCGAGGCCTCGAGGCGTCGTCGCAGTTTATCAACTCCAGGGCTGATCGAACGTATCTAAAGAATTCCCCTGATTAATTATAAAATCTACAGCGGCTCCGGGATCGATACAGCTGCGCGTCGCGCTCACCCGCAGAGGGGATTGCATCTCTCCACAATGTTAACGTCGATATTGCCCGTCAAATCTCTCCATTGTTTCCACGTGTCGTAGGGATACGGACCGAGGCATCTATCCAAGTTTCTCAAATCGGCCCTCATATTCTTTACCGTCGTGTCGTCGACACCTGAAGTTACCCAAACGAAACCAAACATTATTTGTACTCATGCTTGAATAACAAATAATGCTTTTTATGTGACGCAACTCGGTGGAATCATGCTATCTACTCGCTTTCGATTGTACCGCTTACGCAGATGTAGGTATGTGCTTACTTTCAAATGAAATATCCTCCATCATGGTGTCCCATCGCTTCACGACGAATTCTCCTTTCCCAAAATTATGGAAGAAACCGACACGAGGTGCGAGTTCTCCCATCTTGTCCACGGGACTGCATGAACAAAATATGGTCAATTCGAGTTTGTCGTGTGGGGACTTCAGCTATACGGAGTTTGTTTGGGTTCGGCTTTGTTTGGGTTTGAGCCAGACAGAGTTTGTTTGGGTTTGTATTTGTTTGGGCTTAAGCCAGACGCAGTTTGTTTGGGTTTAAGCCGGACGGAGTGTGTTTGGGTTTGTATTTGTTTGGGTTTAAGCCGGACGGAGTTTGTTTGGGTTTAAGCCGGACGGAGTGTGTTTGGGTTTGTATTTGTTTGGGTTTAAGCCAGACGGAGTTTGTTTGGGTTTGTATTTGTTTGGGTTTAAGCCAGACGGAGTTCGTTTGGGTTTAAGCCAGACTCAAGCCAGACGGAGTTACCTGTAATGAATGAAATGAAAACCAGGCGGTATCATTTTGATCCCTTTGAAGTTCGGACCTGTATTCCAGGATTTCATATCGATACCAAAATCCGTCCCCTTTGGAACATCCATTATGATCAACGTTGCTCCTTCGGTCAATAAAAATTCTGCGATCACCGGAGGAACGTTCAACGGTACGTCGGACATCATCGCCGTTGTCATTACAAATTACACTTCGAAGTATATTTGTTTCGTCGAGTTGTACAATTAAACGAATAGAATTTTACATTTTCTTTTCAGCATTGACAATAATCCATATTTTCAATAAGCTTCGTTGATTCGCATGTAGCTTTCGAGATTCCATGTATCAGGGTCGTTTTGAGGTTATGACGCACAATTCGCCTGAACCGCCGCAACGCATAAACGCCATTTTGTTTGTTATTATGAAGTATTCAAAATCGCATTCACGATCTTATCATACCAAGATTCCAAAAATACTTTTTTTTTATGGATTAATCGAACCATCGATGACTTAAAGAGCCAAAATCGAACCGATCTAACAACGTTCTTTTGCATAAACCGATTTTTTAAGAATCATTTTTCTGAACTCCAATACTTCCACGGAACTTTCCAACCGCCAGACTTTCGTACTTCCGGTTTGCTGTTGGCGGATATACAGAGTCTGAAACGCGATTTTTTCGGCATCCTGAATAATCGTTGCTTGGAATAAATTTTTAAGATACACTTTTGATATTTGACAAACTTACATATTATATTTAGGTACAAAAATAAACAAATCTGTCTTCAAGAAAATCTCTACGAAATCGCATAAATCGAATCGAAGATTGAACAGTCTTCGATGAGCGCGTAGAAACCAAATAAACCCAAAAACACGCTTTAATTATACGAGTACGAAATATTGTTAATTATCAGTTAAAAAAAAAAAGATATCTCACTCCAAATAAAATCGGATGAATAATGGCAATACTTGAAACTAGAGAAATTTTCTTAGGCTAACAAAAAACTGTTATAAATAAATAAACGTTATATATAGTATCAGTATGAAAGCCTCTTGAGGTTGCAGGGACGACGGAATTACAGGAAGAAGTCGTCGTCATCATCGTCGGAAATGCTCGGTAGGGAAGGCGATTTCACGGTGACAACCTCTTCGAATTGGTCACCCAGTACTTCACAGATTGGCTGAAATATCTGCTCTGGATCTGCATTAATAACGAATCATCAAAACTTGTTTCCATACGAAATACACACGTGTCACTTTCGTCACTCACCCGACTCGAATCCTTCGTCTTCGAATGGCTTCACAGGGGGTTTCGACAGACGCACCAATCTTACGAAGTCTCGATCCAAATTCTCAGTTATGGAATCTTTAAACCCAAACAAACCCAAATTCTCAGTTATGGAATCTTTAAACCCAAACAAACCCAAATTCTCAGTTATGAAATCTTCAAACCCAAACGAGGACAGAAATTACTGGGTGCAAAATCGGTGTTTTCTTAATACATTAAATTTCGAGCTTACGCAAAGTATCCTCTTCGTTGTAATAACTCGCCAACTTTTCCGGTTCGGGGTAAGCTTGCATGGGGCGTTCGTGGACCTTCGGAGTGAATGGTTTTCTAAAGACGTTTGCCTCTGGTTGCATCTTATCAGATTTCGATGCATGATCCGGGGATCGAGTCTTTGAAGATAATGCTTTGAGCTGCTTCGTCTTGAGAACCTGCAACTGTAACGAATCGTTTCGTTGAATATACGGGAAAATACTTTCAATATCTAAGCAGAGAATTCAAATTCTCTGCAAAGAACGTTTGTTTGGGTTTGTTTGGGTCGTGTAAACAACATTCTACCATAATTGTAAACCCAAAATGATAACGCAATGAGATAGAAATGAAGATGCAATGAAAAGATACGCAACAGTGATCCTGGAGTCACTGTCAAGGTCCCCGATGTTGGGTTTTCTTCAAAACCCAAACGAACCCAAACAAACTACAACGAAACGATACGCAGACAAAAAAAAAGTAACCTTGGAGTTCTTGTCCCTGCCACGCGGCGACAGCTGTCTAGGAGCGCCCGGAAGTCTTCCACCGTCAGGTTTGAGGTACGTTCCCTTGACGGGACTCTTCTTGCTAGGGGATCTCTCCTCGTTCCGTTTGAAGTTCGTTACGTTGAGCTCCGATTTGGACCTCATGGAGAGCCCTTTGGGTTTCGGACGAGCGAGGCTCACATTTTTTCCACTGAGACCGGTGACGGTCGCGGCGGTTGCGGACGTCAGGAATGACTTTTTGGTGACATCAATGGAACCTGAAGTCGCATAGACGATAAGCACAAATTTACAGAAAACGATGAATCGTCAATTAAATAAAATCCCACCTGACGAAAACTGCTGTTTGGCAGAATTTCCGGTTACGCTGAACAAATCGAATATCCCGGACATTTTGATAATGACCTTGGGGGAAATTCGTCTCGATCTCCTCGTCCTCCGAAATGATTATTTTTTCGTTGCTTTCAGAGACGCGGATTAAAAATCTCCTATTTTTAGCTAAACGACGAGAAGTAACTAAACTTGACCTTTAACCACTGATCTGTCAAACGAATAATCCGAAGGTGTTGCAGAAATCAAAAACGGAAGAAAGAACAAGCGAGCATCAACTTTTGTTTCGGACCGTTAACGGTTTTTCTTTATTTGCGCTTCGTCTCGCTCTGTGTATACGCAGGAGGGAATAAGCGCGCGTATTTATGGGAAACGGCGGTAAAGCCGATACTCGTTATGCCGACTGCTCGTAACATTTACAGGGGCGCAGACTCCGACTTAAGTTTTCTCGGAAACATGAAAAATAGCCTTTTTATACTGAATTTATCAGACACGATATTTAATTTATTCATAGTTTGAGTTCAGAGCCTATTTTAAAAATCCTTGGACATCTAAAATTCCAACTATCTCTCTCACACTCATCGCTGCTCGGTCGGTACAATACTCGTTCTTAAAAAGAAAAACATGTGAACATTATAGCCAAATTGCTGCCTCAACGATAATATTCAAATGATAAATTATCTCACAAACCTTTTATTTGATCTCACGATAAGAATAATAATCGAAACCGAAAAAAATATATAAAAACGTAAAATTCAATAAGCAAGTTCGAGCAGCTGAGTTAAATTGGTTTCCGTTGTTCCTTATTACCGGCAGAGTGGAACATTCATACAACGTCATCTTCAGTACCAAAACGAGAACTTCGGTCTTCCATCTCACTCTTGCAGTGATCTGTCAACACACAAAATTTGTTTTACAGTGAATCGGTGACACCCCGTGATGATTTAATTATTAATAAGAGATTCAACAACAAAAACGGCAACGATGTCTGTCATGTTAACCGCAGATTGGTTCCCTTTGGGTCGCGATGTCTATTTCAGGTAAACTTTGCAATCTGTAATCCAAATATCCAATAATCTCAATATGACGTATATCGTTAATATTTTGGCGATTACTTAATTTTGTTTGCGATATCTAAAACTACCTACATCTTTTTGTTTGGGTCTGTTTGGGTTTGTTTGGGTTTGCTTGGTAAGTTGAATCCACTGGAACCCAAACAAACTCAAAGAAAACAACACATATATTTTTTTGGTTTTGTTGTTCAAAATCTTTTTTGTTCAAAATACGCTTATCAATTGTCTCTAATACCGATTCAACAAAGTGATTAGACCACTCGAATTTCTACTAAATACCAAATTATTAGTCGTTCCTAAATAGTACTTTATCAAAAAAGATAAAAACTTTGCCACTTCCACTATTTTTAGGAAATTCGAACTTTATCCACTTTCGTTTCAACACGAAGTGAAATCGACCAATTGGCTAGTGGCGGCTCCTTACGGCGGCTCTATAGCCATAAGTCGAAATCCTAAAAAGTTTGTCAAAGTTCAGGGTGCTCACAAACCCCTGATATCCCTCTATTCGTCTTCGGGAAAGCCAATGGCAAAGTTATCGGTGAGTACGAACATGACGGGTCTTTATTTGACGCCGAGCATTGCCGATTCGTCACAATTTTGTAAAACGTCAACTTTGCATTCTACAGTGGAGCAGCGGTCACTTAGTAGCGCTGGGATGGTCGCATCAGGAAGAACTCTTGTGCGTGCAAGAAGATGGCATGGTTCTTATTTACGACATGTTCGGCACTTATCAACACACTTTCAGCATGGGAAACGTATGTACCATTAGTGTCCTTACTTTCGAGGGTCCGTCCAGCGAATATTTAAACAATTGCAAAATGGCTAACATTTGGTCGAATACTGAAGTACAATCGTACTCTCGCATTCTTTAGGAAGCCAAAAACACAAAAGTCGTCGATGCCAAGTTCTTCACGACGGTAAGCGGAACTGGAATTGCCGTTATGACGTCGACCAATCGGGTCTTTTTAGTCAACAACGTGTCCGAACCGAAAATTCGCCAAATTCCGGAAACGTCGAGTACGTAGAAAGATCGATGATTTGGAGTAGTGATCCATCTTTCTTTAAAACCATTTCAAAAAATCCTTATCAATAATCAATAATAATTGAATATTAGTAAAAAAAAATTCGATAAATATATTGAATACGCAAATATTTGGGCCAACCGTTGAATCTAGAACTCGGAGGACCTTTCGACGTTTGGTGCATCGTGCGTTACGACAGAGAAGGTCAACTCATACTATCCAATCAGGATGGCATTTATCAGATTCATCACAAGACTCAGTCGTTGGTGCCTGTACCGTTCGTAAGTATTTTTTTCATTCTCAAGTGAAAGCGATATTTTTAATAGCATATAACAAGACCGACTTTGCTAAAAAATCGTGCTTTGTATCTTTCAGAGCAGCATATTCAATAACAAAGTAAACAGTGTAACGGCTATCGCGGTTTCTGGAAATAATCAACACATCGCGTTTTACGGCGACACCGGACACGTATATCTTGGCTCGCTGGATCGTAAAGTGAAATATTGCGAATGCTTCACAGGGATAAAAGAACCATTGACTGATATGGCCTGGTGTGTATAGTTATAAACAAAATTGTTAGTAGACCGATGGCTAGAAGGAAACAGTGATTTGGTTTGGGTTTGTTTGGGTTAAAAAAATCGTGCAGAATTTGTCGAAAGGCGCCTGTCGGCCCAATGCAATGTTTTTTTTTTATTCTCTCAATTGGAATATTTTTATTTACAAAATTGAAACAGGATATAAAAAAATAATCACGAAAAATACTTCGTAATTTTTTCACTGAAAATGAAGATGTGCATCGTTTGATTGAATAAACTTGACGGTGAGTTGTAAAAATGGAATTTTCTCGCAGGTGCGGTACGGAGGCTGTTGTCTGCAGTTGGAGCAGCACAGTTATGGTGATAGGTCGAAGCTCTGAGACGATTTTGTATACGTACGACGGACCGATACATCTCGTTACGGAAATCGACGGTGTGCGCGTAATATCGAGCAATTCCCACGAGATGATACAAAAAGTGCCAAACGTCGTGCAAAAGATATTTCGGATAAATTCGACGGACCCGGCGTCTTATCTTTTGGAAGCGTCGAAGCAGTTTCAAAAGAGAAGCCACAAAGCCGATAGTTACATCGATCTTGTCAAAGATAATCTCGACCTTGCTATCAGGGACTGCGTGGATGCGGCTAGCCACGAATTTGACCCCGAAACGCAAAAGCTTTTGATGAAGGTAATCATTTTTAGGAAGACTGATTTGATTTGAGGAATTGATTTATTTTTTCTTCACTAGGCGGCGAAATTCGGCAAGGGATTTAGCAGGACCATGAACCCCGAGCATTACGTAATGATGTGCAGAATATTGAGAGTCTTGAATGCAGTTCGACATCCGACGATTGGGATTCCTCTAACTTACACGCAGTATCCTTTTTGCGAATCGAACTTTGAAAAAGTGTAAGAAAAACGAAAAAAAAACTCGTAACAATTCCAAATTCTTTTTACGGTGAAAGTTCAATTGGTAGTTCAATTAAAAGTTAAATTCACTTTCCGAAGCGAGGACGAGTATCGTGAAAAAAAATATGATGATCCGATACGCGTGATCAGATTGAACGTTTTGACGAACCAAGTTCTTTTGGACCGATTGGTAGTAAGAAGACACTACTATTTGAGCATTCAGATAGCACGTCATCTTCAGCTACCGGAAGTCGATGGGGAGAGTCGAATTCTAGCTCACTGGGCATGCTACAAGGTCAAGCAAGTCAAACTGGACATGGAGCAATTGGCGGAAGAAATAGCCGCGAAATTGGGTTACGCTCCTGGCGTATCTTACAGCGAGATCGCCGAGCGTGCAGCCGATTGTGGAAGAAAGCAATTAGCGATCAAGGTGAACTTTTCTTGTCAAAATTATCGATTCTTTTATGCAGTTACTAATTTTCGAAAAATTTGACGTTTCAGCTTATCGATTACGAGCCAAGAGCACAGCTTCAAGTACCGCTGCTTCTCCGACTCGGTGTCGAACAAGCCGCTTTGACCAAAGCCGTCGAAAGCGGCAACACCGATCTAGTCTACACGGTCATTCTTTACTTGCAGAAAAACATGACTCTTGCCAATTTCGAGGTAATCCGATAATCCAAAATTAGTACTCCGAGATTCCTCTGCGTATATTTTCTCAGCAAAAGAGATAACACGGAATATTTTATATAAACTTTTTTACTTTTTACATTTATATAATATATTATAATCATTATAATATTGTATATAATGTAATTACATACTATTTTATATAAACATTTTTTTTAATATAAAATAGTATTTTCCTATGTCTTTTAGTAGGAGAAGACAACCCGATCAATCAAAATAATCATGAATACGCAAACTTTTTTTCAGATGGCGATAAAACACTGTCCATTGGCGATGTCACTTTACATAAAGTACTGTCAAAATCACAATCGCGAAGCTCTCCTCGATATCCACGTTTTGTACGACGATTATTATTCGCAAGCGTTGTGGTTCATCAGAGAGAGTTATCAATCCAAGGTACAAGCCCTACCATCCTTTCGACTTCCACCTTTCCGCGATATTCAGAACGTGTCTCCAATCATTTTCTTCGTTTCGACCAGAATATGCAAACGCGAGACGCCCTGCTGCAAAGTGCCCAAGAAAAATTCAAGCTGGGCCGTTACGAGACGAACGCTACGATAACGAGTGAACAGGTGAAATTATTGAAGTACCAGCGTTCGTTGGAAGACAGCCTCCGTGAATCCGTCGTCGGTAAATCCCTTCACGACACGGTTCGACTTTTGTTGCTGTTGAAAGAGACCAAACTGGCTGATAATCTGCGCTCGGAGTACAAGATACCCGATCGACGATACTGGTGGCTGAGAATCGAGTGCCTCGCGAAAAACGGCCTCTGGAGCGAATTGGAGAAATTCTCGAACAGTAAAAAATCACCGATCGGCTATGAAGTGAGAAGCTCCTTTTTATTTTATTCATTTCTGCTTATTGAACGGAAAGTCAATTTCCAGTACGATTATTTCGGTTGTTTTCAATGACTGATTCGTTGTAGCCGTTCGTGGATATTTGCTTGAAATACGACAAGATGGAAGCCAAAAAATACTTACCCAGAGTCAAGGCGGAATTGAAAGTGAAATACTTGTCGAAACTCAAGTACGTCCAGAGTCATTTTTCACCTCTTTCCACACTTGTCGTTGGATCGTTTATGATAACCTACGATAATACTCATTTACTACATATTTTCTTCCGTAACGTTGTTTTTCTTTATTATTCATTTACAGCCATCCTATTAATATAAAAATTGAATCGTGTCTTTTGCAGCATGCTGAACGAAGCTGCTCAAGTCGCGTACGAGCAGAGCGACGTTTCCGCTTTAAAATTCGTAATGGCACAGTGCGGAACGTCAAACAAAAAGTTGATCGAACAAATAAACGGAATGTTGTCAAATCTCCGAAGCAAGAAATAGGATATATACTCGATTTGATTTTACGGAGGACTAACGTTCCTTATGGTAATTTTGATTAATGCCAATTTACGATGGTATTCAATCTACAAACATATTTTGTACAAAGTGTTTATATACATAAAGAAGTCGTATTAAAATAATATAAACCACGAAGGCTGTGAGTCGAATGTTTTTCTGTGATCCCATCACCGTCGTAATAACTAAATTGAACTAATCACCGGACACTCAAAAGGGGTCGCGTCATTCACGGACTCGAAAATATCGCTGTTGTTTGGGTTTGTTTGGGGAAGTGTCGCTATTGATTTTGCCTATTGAGATGAAGACCGTTCCTTGACCGTCTCGATAAAATTCTCGTGCTTGACTACGAGATCGGCAACGATACGTTTCTCGATTTCTTCTCCCTCGTCAATTTCCTCGTCTGTGAGTGTTATGACGTAATCGCTTTCTTTACTCACCATCGTAACTTGTTTTTTACGGTTCTGAAGCATATTAGCTATGACGAGCTACAAACAGAAATATTTTTCTCTCCCGTTATATTACGATATTAATAACACGCTGAACTAGTCACCATTATCATTTCCTACTTACGTTATGCTTGTATTTATTGAGCGCTGTTCTCGCCTTTGAAATTAAAAGCGTCTCGTCCGTCTCAAGCTTGAACGATACCACGAAAGCCTTTGGCACCCACAAACTGACAAGCGGTACCAACATTTTTGGCACCAGGTGCAACGATATGATGGGCGGATCGCTAGATGGAATTTTGTGCACTGCCTGCAAAATCATTATCATCACGCAACTTCAATCATCACGCGAAGGTCAATCAATCCTTTCAGTC
Organism: Ophioninae sp. B BG-2022a; assembly: GCA_030522765.1. Taxonomy (NCBI): domain Eukaryota; kingdom Metazoa; phylum Arthropoda; class Insecta; order Hymenoptera; family Ichneumonidae; species Ophioninae sp. B BG-2022a. The sequence goes on from JAPYZJ010000249.1 coordinate 22,100, forward strand.
TGTTTGGGTTTGTTTGGGTTTATTGGAGTTTATTTGGAATTGTTCGGGCTTGTTTAAATTTCTGTTTAAAAAATTTGTTTATCCTTTTGTTTTCTTCAAATGTAAATAAACACCTATTATTGGTTGAATGGTGTAAAATTTCCTGTTTGCAAAATTAGCACTATTACCATTTCGTCGGATGGAACATAAAAGTCAGAGACTGCAGCGGCCAAGTACAGGACGGCCATGTGTTCCAGCGGTGCAAGAGCTTGGCAAGCTGACTTCAGGAGCCAAAGATATTCTGAGAGCGTAGTGAAACCGATCTGCAGTAATTTTCCATCACTCGTCGCGTCCTTGTACTTGGTAAGTACTTTGGTCAGCGTACTCGAATATTCCGTTGATACTGCAAGAATAAACTCAGGATGTCCGTTCAATCGTAGATACGTTTCCGGATAATTTCATTGTCACACCGGTTCGATTCTAATCAGCCAATTAAATGAAAAGCGAGCTGGGCAAAACTCTCTATCGGTTGTTAACGAAAAAATGACGGAATGTGCAATAAAGCAACATGTTAAAAAAGATCATACAATATCCTTTTGCTATTGATACATAAACCTTCTGAGACTGAATTGCGAATAATTTCTAGAACAATTTCACGTTGAGAGGATAATACCTTCGACCGTTTTTTTTCCATCAACGTCCGTCAGATTTAGCATGTTGAGGAATTTTTGATTCGTGAAATGCCTGGAGAAGGGTTCCAAGGATTTTACTCTGTAAAGATAACACTATAAGTATAGTATGCGGTATCTTCTGGATCATTGATCACCTTTACATATTACAACAGAACAGCTCGATGTATATTTTCCAAATGCGAATTCGAATACTAAAAGCAAGATGCTCGCTAAAATTATTTGGACATCGCCCCACCTGTAGAGAAAGAGGACCGCGTATCCATGCTCCAAGAAATATTCCGCAGATACGGATCCCCGAGTTCCGGCGCTAAAGTTATCGACGAAACGAACAGTGTTGTGCTCCAGTGGAATCGTTGTTCCACCGCTCTGAAATAGGACAATTATACGTTCGTATCCAATGATCTTGATTGTTTTTGCAATCGGCATCTTTATTCAAAAAAATTCAATTATTCAACTTACCGTTATTAGAACTACTTTAGTGTTATTTTTACCATGCCGCGAAGTGAACTCCTTCATGAGGAGTTCAGATTTTGGAAAGTCTGGAGGTGGGAGATTCTTCGCGTAGAAATCCTCCCATGTCGAAACCATTTTTCTTATCTGATTCTTGCTTTATCTGGTATTATGAAAATCTTCTCTTTCGAGAGAATCGGCTGAAATGTTTAAACCGATATTTTTCTAAACTTAATAACATCTAACCTAAAATGAGATCAACAAGCTCTAAATCTGTAAATTCTACATTGTCCGATGTTCCGCTTTACCTGGAGAACTTAATTGTCTACGAAAAAAAGGGATTTAAAAAGTAGTGAGGTTATGTCCATTTTGACCTTAAAATTACGAAGTTTCCTTTTGGTCCTTAATAAGGATGGGGCTAAGGGAGTCTCGTGATTTTTATCAGCTGACTAATCTTTTTGGTCACTTCTCATTGTTTCTTCTTTACTTTAAATATTGAATCGTGAACGTCAAATACCTTTCAATTGATGAATAAAACTGGACAGCCAGGACTTTGCAATTATGCCTCTGTATCATAACCTCTTTTCTCCGAACAGTGAAAATCACGTCATCGATAGCGAGAAAGATTAAATTTTATGACTTAAGACTGTGAAAGAAAACAAACTTGAACATCCGGAAATTCGATGTCTGAAAACTCATTCATCGAATTTCCGAATATTGAAGTATATTGAAGTTGAAGTATATATATTTATAAGAAGATACTAGCTGTTGGAGTCCGGACTGTACATCACCTGATATTCAGTATCAAAGTGTAATTGTTTGTGAATAAAGATGAACGATTCCCAACCATCAATGTGTATTCTTCTAATCGTATTTACGTTGTATTTACTATTTCCAAACCATACTGCTTTTGTTTACTCCAATCACTTAAAAAATTTCTAATGTCCAGTATTTCACTGGAACAGTATTTCAGATGGACAGTTTTATTTAAGCCACTGCTCCAGTCTTTCCAAGCTTTCTATGACCGAAGTATAACCGAAACTGCTTGAAACGACGTATCAGATATGACAATGAAATCTAGAGAATAATTAGTAACCGTAATCCCTTTAATATCTTTATAAGCTGTTTATTTCTACTTTTGAAAGGTTCGGCGATCCAGGAACGGATTAAAATTTATACGAGTAGCAAATAAACTTGACCCACCATTTCTCGAGCCAACCATCAAGCTCGCACCTTCGGTTATCAATTTTATTGCGTTAAGGTATTAGGACTACTTAAATGATTCTTGCGAGCCGTTTTGTTTCTATAAATTAATTAATGATTTATTTGTACATCGAAGAGACATTCGGGTTGTGGCTGACAGAAGATGCGAATGATATACATGTCTGTTACAACACTCGATAGGTGAAAGTGAGAAACCAGCTATCTTGTATTTTTACTTATTTCGATAATACGTTGACGCTTCAACGACACCGTCAAGTATAAATGTATCTTCGGCGTAACATTCATCTTCCACTACGTATTCGATATCCTATTGTACACTGGAACGGATCTCGTCCATTAGTACTTTGGGGCGACAGGCTCCAAGTTAGGCTTAACGCTGGAGTAGAACTGAAAAATAAGAGCTCGGTGAAATTGAGTGTTTGGGTTTGTTTGGGTTTCGCAGTCTCCGACTTAGGTTCAATGCTGGAGTGAAAGTAAAAGAAGAGCTCGGTGAAACTTGGTTGGTCGAACATTTTGGGAACATCAGGAACGAGCATTATGGATATTAACCGTTATTCCAATATTTACCATCGCTACAATATTATCGGGAATAATTTTATTTAATTTATGTTTTTAATACGGAGAAACGGATATTGGATAGTCATCAGGATTATCAGAGACCGGAACTGAGAAGAAAACCTCACAATGACAAATCCTCCATTGTTCTAAGAACGATAATGACTTTTCCCGGAAGCGGTGAATATAAGGAAAGCACCTTGTACTGTTTGTCGCTATACTCTTGCCAGGGTTCCGGATTCTTCTTCTGGGACCATGTAACATCAGGATTGCGCGACGCCAGTCGTAATAAGTAGAAAGTCGCGCCTACCGCTCCAACACCGAAGCAAAAGAACAACGGAATGAGCTAAAAACCAAAAACGCATCACTTCGAGAATTCTTCGTTAAGGTTAATGCCGGTTACTCGATTCAATTACGCTTCACTTTTATTTATGACTCACGGAAGGATGTTTTTTTAAATCCTTTATCGAAAGGCCCATCATCTTGGCGGCTGTAGTTATTACGTGACGCTCCTAACTCACGAAATTGTCCACATATACTGCGCACCACCACGGCACCCCTCAGGGAGCTCGGAAGATATTTCCGCAATCTTCGATCCGATCATCGACGGTTGCGTCATCTGGGGTTGAATTTGCGAAATTTGTGGACACCGAATGGTAAAGATTACCAACGATAGGTATTGCAGGTTTTTGTCGATCCATCGATCGAAAAGGTAGACCTCGTCTTGGCTGTACGTATTACATTCGAGCGCAAATCTGCATGGACGAGCGACAATGTTTTTTAACGTTGGATACCGGAAGCTAACGCCGGTTTTACACATTGGATAAAAACCCATCCATCCAGCTATAGTTTAGTGGTCGTCTTAAAATTAAGAAGAAATCAAGTATCGAAGCCAATGTTTTATTCCGTGGTAATTACGAAGTAAAATTGTTTCGTTAAATAATCCTGATGTACTAGTTGTTCATGCCTCGATTTGTTTGGGTTGCTGCGGCACGTCTGCCTCTACGGCGCCCAGTTCTTTCAGCAACTCTTGTTTCGTACCAAAGAATTCTCGGTACCAGGCTAAATGTTCCGTTTTCTCCTTTACCGTCATGTACGGATTTTTGGACAAGCCGACACAGACCAACTCCATGAAGTGTCGTATCGGACCTCTCTTTGGACACCAGTCTTTCAGGTGACGCTCCATGAAGACGTGTTCCGAAAAGTGAACGCTCTGCTCCTCTTCCATTCCTTCAAAGACGATTCAATCGTCAATCGACAACATGGCAAATCATCGTGATGGAAAAATAGTCACGAGTATTGTAATGTTCAGTGATAATTGATTTTACGAATGATTAATAAAAATACTATTGCGAGCATTCTTTTGGACAAGTTATCTTGCTTTTTGATCAAAGAACAATTTTAAAAAAATCTGCTTCTGCAAATCACCTTGCTCGTTGTCGATCGGAAATTTCCACAGTTTTCCCTGGTCCGTCCATAATATCATCTCCTGGAATATGTTTTCGGGTGGGTGTGTTTGCGTCAATTTCAATTCTCTTTTTTCGAGATGTTCCCATGTCTCAAGTTTCGGGACATCCGCTGATACCATTGCAGACTTCTCGAAAATGTTCAGTCTCGTACCCTTGAATAAATAGGCACGATTCAAGCCTGCTTTCCTAAAGGAAAAAATACATTTATGATACAGGTTACAATTCCTCAAAATGAACGTGGTAAGCGAACATAAAAATTGAAATTACATCGTGGCTTCAGTTTTCCTAATCGAATTGTCGAACGACGATTTATTGGCGTTAAATTGTTGGTCTACGAATCGAGCCTGATTCCCCTTTTGTTCGGTCGACACTGTGCTGGTCGGAGGAGTTTGTTCGACCTTCATCCCTGCCAACAACTCGCTGTAACATTGCAGTTTGTTTTTTTAATTACCTGCTTTACCAATTACAAAAAAAATATTTTCTCGTTCTCAGTTACTTCTCTCTTAAGCATCTTTTAGTTTGAATTTGGATTTTCGTCGCACTAACCTGAGAGTTAAAGGTGTATCTGCAGCAATATCGTCCACTTTTGTAGCTTTTTTCACAAGTGTAGCTTTTTCAGGTATGCTTCTGTTCCAACCCTGAAGCGTCTTCAACAAATCATCTTTCGTTTTTTGTACATCACCGCCGAGGGTTGTCGCAACTTCTTCCGCAGCACTAGTCAGCGATTCCTCTGGATGAAGATTGATATTTATCAATGTTTCTTAGAATTGCTGAATCGTTATAAAAAAGATCGTGTATCGACGACACAGTTGGAAATAATTCATGCAGTTAAAAATATACCTTCGTCCATTAACGCAAAAAAATTGTAATAAACGTGGAAGAGACGTTTTTCGTTATTTATCAGTATATTACAATATAACCTCGATATTCTACCATATTTTTGAATATATATTTTTTATTTTCAACAAAGCAACCGTATAGATAAAAATTATAGAAAATGTTTAGTCAAACAGTAATTATTGAATAAAAGGTATATCTTATTAAGTGTATCTTACAAAAAGTGTAGCTTTAGAAACATTGATAATATTTTGGAAATCAGTAATGATGAGAAAAGTGACTGCAATAGCTAAATATTTTGCCTCGTTACTTACCGTACGTCTTTTTCGGAGCAGCCGGTTTTGGTTTGGGTTTTCTGGCTGGCATGGAAAGGTCGAGTGTTTTTGAGTCTTTGGGTTTCTATAACAATGATACAAAATCATAGAATCGACTCAAAGACTTACAAGGCTGAAAATAAATTTATCCATCGGAAATTTCAAAAGCATATTAGGAAAGGAGATTCGATTAGGGCTTACTTTATTTCCTTTAGTCATCATCGTTCCTAGTAAACTGTTCAATCTATTAGAAGTTTCTTGTTGCTCTCGGGATATTTCCTCTTCGCTTTTAGGCTTGGCGACTCTACGCTTTCTTTTCGCATCTTTGTCGGAATCTGAAGATGAGGAGGAGGAATCGGACGAGTTGGATAATAACGTTGACGTATGAAGCCTTTGTGAAGTAGTTGCGTATTGAGACAGATTGGCCCTGTAACATATAATATTCAAGATATAGAAATTGTGATTTCTGAAAAATATATATATATATTGATATGCCCGCGAAAATTGCGTTTATCAATGATCGGGGAATATCGGTGTCGATGACATTGGGGTTAAGTATTCAGGAATCAAACTTCGCCGAAAGAATTACAATTTCGAAATGACAACGGTTACCTTGACAACAATCTCATAGTGAGCATTTTGGTGATTACGAAGAATACGGAAAACTCGAATTTTCTGCAATTGTTCAACTCGAATGAAAAATTCAGATATTCGTAACCTAAGTTATCAAATATAGCAAACTTGCGAATCCTGGATCTTTGGAAATAGATTGCATCTCTGTGAAAATAGCCAATCTTTCTTGAAAGTACAGCGGACCTACGTGAAGTTATCAAGAATTCTGCCCCCTTCCGGTGGAACACGAATACTGCCGCATCAATAAACCACCTTCGTGAAGTTAGCGTCCGACCACCGCGACAATGCTGCCACCTGCACGTAGCTTGCGGCGCTCTAAGACCGAAAAGTTTATTAACGAGTAAATAAAAATCAGGCTCTAATAAACGATAAAAATCAACTAACAATCACTAACAAACGACTAACAATCGATTGGTATATGTTAAAGCACGATTTTCGATAAGTCGGCGGCTAAGTTTATTGAGTGCGTTTCAGGGCCTAATGGAAGATGCGGCAGTTCGACATAAGCGCCGCTAGTGGCCAAATTTCAAAACATCCAATCTACGCCATCCAGGGTTTCATCAGTCTGATTATATTTTCTATTCGAAGGTTTTTTTCTATGAAGCGCTTTGCCCCTCGTACCTTGTTCTTTCCACCGGCGACACTCGCTGCGAGAACTTGCGCGTTACCCTCGGTATCGAGCCTCATTCTACGAGTTTTAATACATGTTTCCTTGAGAAAATATTAAAATGAAAAAAGAGGCCGTAAGTGTTTTGAAGCCCCGGGCTCGGAAAAAAACTGAGAACAAAGTGAAAAAAGTTGTTCCAAAAGAGGTTACCGTGGAGAAAAAGAAAAAGAGTAGACTCGGCGACGCGAAGCCACGTGGTGCGAAACTCAATCTTTCGAATAACCCGACTACTGAAATCACGCGTAAACCGAAAAAGGGATCGAATCTTCGACAGGACGCTTCAGAGGAAACAAAAAAAACAAATGAACCAACAAAAGTTCCAAAAAAATTAAATAAAAAACGAAAAGTCGAAACCTCAGCTGAAAGTGAATCTGTAGCGGTTCGAGAAGATCGCGAAGATGGGGCGCCACATGCGAACGCAAAAAAGAAGCGGAAAGTTCAGCCGGTCGTTTCGCCAAGCGTAGCTGATAAAAAAACTCAAAAAAAGTTATCCAAGAAAATTTCTTCAACCACGGAAAAAAACGTTGGACCTACTATCAAAAAACTGAAATCGGACGTAGCCGTTACGAAAAAAGCAAAAGATTCAAAAACATCGAATAATGTCCAAAGCGACCCTTCAAAGGAACACGAGATGGAGACTTCGGGCCATTTGAAATTAACGAGTCAGCATATCCTCGGTAGCATCAAGGCGATTAAAAAACTAACTCAAAAGGCATTAGCATCCAAAAAATCAATTTTACCCACGGACAATCATCCCGTTCTTCTTCAAGTAACTTGCGTGAAAATTCCAAAAACTCCACGCAGGCAGATAAGATCGTACGTGTAAAAACTTTCATTTATCAATTTATTATCATTAATGCGAGTTTACATGATTACAAAACTAAATAAAAAATACCAATGGATCCTTATGAAAGACCATGATTAGAAATTACGTATGAAGCAACTCTAACCTAACCTGATGCGTTTTTGCAATTCAATAGGAAGACATCGTTTCATACCAAACATCTTTATTTGTTCAAGGTCGTTGCCTCATCCGATAATCAGCCCCTCCGACGACATCGCCATCTTTGTAGCCGATCTGGAATTGGGTCGCAGGAAGGACTACGAAAAAACGGTCGACCATTGGGAAACGATATTCCGAGAGAAAGGTGTCGACTGCATAAAACAAATAATTCCCATGAATCAAGTCAAAACGGAATACAATCAATTCGAGTTGAAGAGAAAGTTGGCGGAGTCGTTCGATTACTTTTTCGCCGATGGTAAAATCTGCGGTCATTTGACTCATCTTCTCGGCAAAGACTTTTTCAAACGGAGAAGCGCTCCGACTCCTGTAAAGCTCTCGCGTGCGAGTCTCAAGGAAGAATTCGAAACTGCTCTTCATAAAACTTGCATGGAAGTCCATTCCTACGGCAATACTCATACAGTAAGAGTCGGCACGATCTCCATGAAGAGCGCCAAACTAGCAGAAAATGTTTGGGAGATGTGCAAAGCCTTAGCGAATCATTATCCAGGCGGATGGACGAATATTCGAACGATTCACTTGAAAACACAGAAAAGCGAATCGATTCCCATCTACATCAGCCTTTGTAAGTTACTCGTGAAAATATCATGGAAGAAAGCATAATTTTGACAACTTTTTAATGTTACATGCAAAGAAATAATTTACCATGGTTATTTTATATAAATAATGTGTCGATTACCGTGACTGAATATATAGAGTAAATGTATATGATTTTTCATTTCAGCAACCAAAAACAAAGTTGCGGTACCAATCGTACGTCCAAAGAGGCCACGCGCTTATGAAACTGTGGAGGGTGAATTATCGACACTGGCCGGTGATGTCAGTGTCAAGGTCACACCGGAAGGTAAAGTGCGGGTCATCAAAAAGAAAGTTTCTGAGGATGGAGAAGAAAATGATAACTTGGAAGAAGAAGAAGACGAAGAAATGGATAGCGATAAGAAAGTCAAGGCGGAAATCGCAGACGAGGAAAATAATGAGACTGATGAAAATGACGATGAGAATAATGATGATGATGATGATGAGTAAGATGATGAACATCCGATGCGTGTATAGAGTTTGAAAAAACTCACAAATGTAAATAATGTAAATATGAATCAAGTACAATTTAATATCTACAATAAAACGATTTTTTTATATAACAAAACTAAGAAAATCACAATCGTTCCGTAGTGGGCTTTTATACATCTATGCGTCAACCTCTAAGCGTAATTGTTCTCTTCGTTAGATTAATAAAGTATCGTCTGATCTTTCTGGGATATACTCTGATAGACGTTTCGTGGTGTTAGGATACTCTGGGTCGGTGGTCCTCCGTTGCACATCTGGTCGTTGTCATGAACGACTACTTCGATCTCTTGGAAGTCTCGCATTCTTCGCACATCCGCGTCGTTTCGCAATCTCGTATTCGGCAGTTTTCTCAATCTTTCGATCAAACGTGACTGCAGGTTGAACTCGTTGCAGCACATTTGTAACACAGTCGCGTAATTCAGATCTCGCCTGGGTATTTCGACCTCTATGAAGTCCGGATCTTTGGAACCTGCCAGCCGAATTTTCAACACGAGACCTGAAACGTTAAATTAAATATCATTGTACAGTCTATTTTTTTCGTTTACATTGCAGCGATAATGTATTAGGTTAGAGCTTTTTCTCCTCTACAAACTTATGCTAATCGTCTTTTTGAGAAATTTAATTTCTTATTACTTTTGAGGCTTAGGAATTGAATAACGTACAATCACGCGGAATAGTTGAACTTTCCATTGAGCCGCCGGATACTGCCGGTCTGGCGTGTCCCGGTCGTGAGCTTGGGCTCAACTGAGTATTTTTGGGATTGGAATTACTCCCTTGTCTCTCAACTTCATCGTGGAATCTCGAAGCGTCATGAAACGCTGGAACGCCAGCCAAAAGATCCAAAATCTGGACGTTGCAGCAAACGGAAGCCGGCGACTCTCCATTGTTTCCTAGTATATCTTTGTTTGCTCCTTCTTTTAGGAGATGAGCAACTACATTTGTGTAACCGCGTTTGCAAGCCCAATGCAACGGCGTCCTTGGAAATGGAACAAAAAGCTATCAGCGAAGAAACAGTAGAAGGCGGTTCAGGCAAAAAGCCAGGGTATACAGTGATCAGTTTTTTCGTCTCTATACAGTATTTATTATTCAACAATGTCGATTTATGCTCAAGAGGATTGTTTTCGGTTGTTACGCATATGTGAGTATATTCGGAATTTAACTAATGCAGGTCATAGGAGAGGATCGATTATACAGTTCCGGAACAATTTGCAAAGAGGTTATAATCGGTTCAGCGAAGTAGGGTCTCGATCGATTACGATAAAACATACTTGAAGCATGGCGTATCGTAATAGAACGGAGAGAAACTATGTTACATCGATTATTAATAATTCTTGTATTTGATTGTACCATCCGTTGACAGCGTTTTGTGCATTGACGTTAACACCGATAGAAAGGAGTTCCTTGACATCTTCGATGTCGCCAGCAGCGGCGAACTCGATTAACCTGTTTTCAAGAACTTGCTCTCTTATTCGCTCCATTAACGAACACGGGAAATCGAATAGATTAATAGTCTCTTTTTTTTCTTTCGAATATTGTCACGCCTCTATTCGCGAACTGTCAGCGCGTATACAAAAATATTTTGAAAATCTTGCCAGATGGCAGCCATCGGCGTTTTTCCGGTCGCGTTCGCGCAAGCGCGGTAAGCCGAGTGGCGACGGCAGCGCCGCCACCACGGTATCCCGAGAACCTCGCGCCATTACATCGTTTGTGTGTTGTAGATCGTGGAAGCCAGAAAATCGCGCTGATTAATCTTGCACTTGGCCACACCGTTGACACTCGTTACCATTTTCTTATACGTTCCACTATTGAATCGATTCAATAACTTTCAACTATTCCATCTAACTGTTGCATAAGTGATTGAATAATGGGCGAAGATTTCAACGGAGGTGAGTCGAGCGTGTATAGGAGCATTTTCTTTCCGGACGTCGCGACGCCGATGCCGCGTTCTCGCGCCAAGGCAACCTTAAATCTAGCACCTGGCTCGTGACGAATTAACACTAAAAATTAGTAAACATGAATACCTTCTGTACTCTTTTTGTTCGAATTACGATGAAACCTCTCTTTACACAACTGATCCTTTTTTCAATTCGCATTTCTTCGGACTTTTTTCGAAGCTCGTTTTATTTTTTTCTTCCAATGGTGACGATTAATTGCATACGATCAATGCTGCTTTGTCCAACCGAACTTTTCGTATTTCCGACCAATAAGCTTCAATGATAATAATAATATTGATTATCGAACGTGGCATTTTTTTGTGTTCTACGATTTTAGATTTTCCTTCTGTTCGTTTCGATCAGAGTCTTAAGTCGTGTATTTTTAACATCTGCTGGTCTCTGCCCATCACTGTAGTAAATTTTTGCAAGCCATTATATTCAAGATTATTTTTGTGGGTCATTATATTCAATATTATTCATAATTGGTAGGTATAGAACTCAAAGTCCTATTTTTTACGGTATTAAATATACTTCCTAATACATAAATTGGGTAACGCAACGGTTTAGAAATGTAAATAATGGACTACAAAAGCATAATCCTCTCAGACGAATTAATTACAAACTATTATTTAGCCTTTCTACAACAATTTCAGCGGAAATTTATCATGTACAGTCTGGGTCCATAGATTCATGATCAATTTACTTCTTATACATTTTTATAACAAATCGTAGAAACCGCAGATCATTTTCAAACGTGAAAATTTCAAGTGTCTGGCTCCTAATGTCTCTCTATAAAAAACTACTTGATTTCCAAATGAGAAAACTAAAATGAGCTACGAAGGTCACGAGTCAGTAATCGATTGTATTTTATTTTTCAAGATCGCGAACGTCAGGATCGCGACAAGGACCGCGACAGAGACAGAGACAGGAGACACAAGTCTAGAAGTCGGGAACGCAGGAAACGCTCGCGTTCCCGCTCCAAAGAGAGAAGAGACAGGAAGCGCAGTAATTCGCCCAAGAAGAGCAGAAGTTCGAGGCGCAGAAAACCTTCTCTGTACTGGGATGTACCGCCTCCTGGTTTTGAGCACATTACACCGTTGCAATACAAGGCGATGCAAGCCGCCGGACAAATACCTGCTAACATTGTAGCGGACACTCCACAGGCCGCGGTACCCGTCGTCGGTAGCACGATAACTCGCCAGGCGAGGAGGCTGTACGTGGGAAATATTCCGTTCGGAGTGACGGAGGACGAGATGATGGAATTTTTCAATCAACAGATGCATTTATCCGGTTTGGCTCAAGCTGCGGGTAATCCTGTACTCGCTTGCCAGATAAATCTAGACAAGAACTTTGCTTTCCTCGAGGTACTGATAATAGTTTCCAAACATCGTAAAAAGTGGTGATTGAACGTTTAAATACCAATTCATCTACATCTATTTCACATCTATTTCGACAAGACCGATATTGATTTCTATCACGCGGTGCGTTAATTGAAATCTGAGAAATACCGATTCGCCAAATTCACTTAATTTTTTCGGATTCCTCGTTCGTACTAATTTGACAAATTCGCCTTTGGTAAAATTCAACCATTTGTGGAATCTGTCCATACGCTATCGTAAATTGCCACATAGAGTAATTCTCTTGTTTTTTTTTTTTACTTGCAGTTCCGGTCGATAGATGAGACGACTCAGGCAATGGCATTCGACGGTATAAATTTCAAAGGTCAGAGTCTGAAAATCAGAAGACCTCACGATTATCAACCAATGCCCGGAATGACCGACAATCCGAGCATGAACGTACCAGGTACCGTTCCCGGTATGTATACCAATCGTTTTATTCTCTTTTACACTTCGTAATGATTAAGAAAAATCCGTGATGGCGTAGAATTCTTCTAATAATGAACATCCCCTTTACGACAGATTCACCACACAAGATCTTCATCGGTGGATTGCCCAACTATCTGAACGAGGAACAGGTATGCTTGCCGAACAAATCCAGCCACAACTATCTATATTCTCTATATCCTCTATATCATCATTGGTGCACACACGTATACACGCGCTCATGTATACTCGTTCATCGACACATTTTTCTTCCAATGTTTCTTCCAATAGTCATTTCATTATCGCAATTAATCGCTGCCACATAATGAAAAAAAAAAAAAAAACAAGTCACTGAAAGAAAAACGCGTCGACGAACGAGATTTAAAAAGGCAACCCGCGTTTGATGATAATGCTCGAAGAAGCTGTCGTTTTCGAAACGACGACGCTCCTTGGACGCATAAAAGGATTCAATCGTGAAAAAAAAACAACATAGGTATTTAGCGAATTTAGCTGATGGTGAAAATCTATCAAAGAAAAATACTGGACCTGCCGGATGACCGAGAACGAGTTATTTTTCACGAGTGAGGTACGTATGGTTGCGTCTCCATCCGAACTTTCGGCGTCGCTTAGGGAACACGGAGTTTAGAGAGGTCAGGGCCCGCATTGAACCGCACAAGTCCGTTCAATTCTCTAAAACGTTACAAAGACGAGAAACGGAAGTAAAATCACTTCCTGAAATCAATCCTAAAATCGCGTTTGTACAAAGTTGCACGGTGGTCGTCAGGTTTCTTTGGAGTGTACAATGTTTTTGTGACGCGCTCCTTTTTTTTTTCTTCAATTTCTTTGATCATTTTCCTTACGTATCGCGAAATAAAAAGATATAAATATAAAACGCCCGCGAGTAGCTCAGGTGTGAGGGAACCGATCGTTAGAAGACGTTGCAGCTTTTAGGTGGGTCGCACGTGAGCAGCAATATCGCTATTTTCTTTTGCAGCCTCTTTTAGGCGCAACGTGGATCCGGTTCATCGCACGGCCTCCTTTTTTTCTTTCATTTTCCCACAGTTTGCAAAAAAAAAGCAACAAAGTAGAATTCAAAGAATTGAAAAAAAAAACGACATAATCCTTAGATTCGATATAACAGGGATGAAATCGATGAGAGACCGTGGGAAGAGAGGAAGAGCTTCTCCGGGTTTTGGAACTCTTATTTTCAGGAATACATTTTTCAGGCTCGTCGGGGAGGGGGTCTTGTTTCAGGCTGAAGAGAATGACAGCTCCTACCGGTCGGGGATGAGGGAGGGGTTTTCAGGCATGGCGAGCGAAGTAAGAAACAAAGGGATAAAAGCAAAGAGGAAAAAATACGTTTCATTGGGGTTGTTTCAGGAAGCAACATTTTCTCCGCTTCGAGAGAAGCGCGATTTCCCGACGATCTCTTTGCGGGTTTCCTTGGGTGATCGCGCGTCTCTCGTTGCGGATTACCTACGTGATACAGTCGACGATTTTTAGGTAATTCCCGGGACAAATCAAGATTCATCCGAGATTTACGTTCTAAGATTCTCTTCTATGGAAATAAAATACATTTCCGTTATTATATTGGTCGTTGTGCGAATATTCGAATCGGCGTGATAGGAGCGCGGAAGATGAACGCGGCGATCCCCCATTCTAGATCGGGCTGCACCGATCCTGGAATCGATAGTCATAGATGCAGCATTTCTTCAATGCAAATACGATAGAGTAGTTAGGGAAAATAATTTAAATATTTAATAATTCAAACATTCAAATATTCAAATAATTCAACAATTCGTATATTCAGTGATTCAAATATTCAATCATTCAAAAACTTTCTTCGCGTCTACAAAAACGTCTTCTATTTTTCCTCCCCTTTTATACTAACTTTAATTATCTCAATTAGGAGTCAACGAAATATTATTCCAAAAATAACTTTATCAGCTATTATTATTCCTAATTGTACTTAATATAGTCACAACTGTTTACCGAAAACGAATACCCAAAATTTTTTGGCATTTATGGAAAAAAAACTCGTTAAAGAATGTTCTGAATTTCTCTGATAAGATATAAAGAACTACTCAGTGAAAAATCATAGCATGCTACACTTTAATATGGACATTCTTTTTTTCGCCGGAAGACATTTTGATATATTTTTTATGTATTTTTACAAAAAAATCATCATTAAGATGGAAAATATAAATAGTTAGATCTATTTTAGATACGCCATGTGCATTTAACGTTGACCAAAAAAACATACAGCAGATGTATGTAAAGCGTACTTATCATATAAAATATTTTATCTATATTTATATTGAGTACGCAAAATGTTCATCTGTCTTGCATCTTATTTCCATAGAATAGAATAAAACGTAAAAATGAAAAAAAGAACAAAAATCTTTTCAGGAAAGAACGTATGACCGGAAAAAAAATATATTTTCAGGAATATCCTTTTTTCCGTCTTGCAGCTGTTTTCTTTACAGGCTCTGAATTTCAGGCTCGACCGGCGGCCAAGTGAAAAAAAAATACGCTATTTTACGATTCTTTAGATACAGAGAAAATAACAGGGAGAAAAAAAAAGAGTTCTTTAGGGGGAGTTTCGTTCGCCGGAGAACCCGATGGGAAGAGGCCACCGTTCGAATTATTCTTTGGTCTTTCACCGATATGTTCCTGCTCTAGGAGCAAAAATGAAACAAAAAAAAACATCAACAAAAGAAATCAAAAACGTTATACGAAAAAAAGAAAAAAAAGAACTTGTGGACTGATATCAGTGCCCTTTCTCCCCATTTTCTTAGCTTAGGGTCGCGCCGATCAAAAGCATTTGCTTACCACTACTACTACCACTACTACTACTACTACTACTACCGAACATGACAAAAAAGCACACTGCCCGGATCGAGGCTAGCCCAGCTTCTCGAGGCAAGTACCTGTCCAAAATTTAAGAGCAAAAAAAAACAATGAAAGATGGAGAAGAAAAAAATCGAAGAGATTAAAAGAAAGAAAAATCTCTTACTCACACGATTAGCTTTCGGAGAGATGCGATCTGTTTTCCAGCCCTTAAACCAAGTCACTCGGATCCATGAATCGGTCACACCCATGAATCCTCGAACGGTGATTCTGATTTTTCGGAAAACGATACGAGAGAGATATTAGTGTAAGACCATATACGTGGGATCACCGATAAACGAATAAGAGCACGTTGCTGCGATCGTGGCTCTTTTTTTTTTCCCCAAGAATTATATCAAAATAAATTTTTAGTATAATTTCTGATTTTCGTAATTAAAAACACATGAATATTGTTGGCTCGTTATCCACGTTAAAATCAACGTGCTTTTACGCGTTACGCTTTGTTGCAAAGACAAACGAGTTTTCAGATACCAGAGGGTTTCGAGGTCCACCTTCGTCAAGTGAGTACATACGTTTATGCATTTATCTCGTATACTCATACAGACTCCGTACGAGAACCGACAAATATCGGGATGGATTTATCGCTAGGCGGTCTTTCGAACGTGACACGTTGACAGAAGACGCGTTCGAAGAATTCTTCATCGAATTCTTGAAAACCTGTCGTTGAATCGCGTCGCTAGAGTTCGAATGAGAAGTGTCCCTCGACACGTAGAGTTCAGCGATTAGCGAGCGATTGATCCAATGTGCGAAAAACCGTTCGTTGTTGTAACGTATCCAAAACGACGTATACAGGTGAAGGAGCTGCTGATGAGCTTTGGCCAATTGAGGGCGTTCAATCTCGTCAAGGATTCAGCGACTGGTCTTTCGAAGGGTTACGCTTTCTGCGAATACGTTGACGTATCGATGACCGATCAAGCTATAGCTGGTTTGAATGGTATGCAATTGGGCGACAAGAAGCTCATTGTTCAACGCGCCAGCGTTGGTGCTAAGAACCCGATGATCGGTGCACAAGCACCGGTCCAAATCCAAGTGCCCGGATTATCCATGGTCGGTACCAGCGGACCAGCGACGGAGGTAAATATCGCCAATTTCATCAATTTCCCATATACATATTCTTCAGTGATATTTCCCCGCGATACGAGCTAATACTAAATTTGTTTGGGTTTGTTCGGCTAATATGAATTTCGTCGCAGGTACTCTGTTTGCTCAATATGGTTACGCCTGAGGAACTCATGGAGGAGGAAGAATACGAGGATATACTTGAGGATATTAAGGAAGAATGTAACAAGTACGGAGTTGTACGTTCAGTGGAAATACCCAGACCGATAGAGGGTGTAGACGTGCCAGGATGTGGCAAGGTAATTCAACCGTTTCTTAGGCGTAGTAAAAAGATATCTATTATTTTATGGAATCATCCAATCGAAAATTACCTCAACCAGTCATAAAACTGTCAGTAAACCTGCAGAAGTTTGTTCAGTACTAAATCTCATTTTTCTAACTTATATAACGCAAGGTACAAGTAACTAAAGCCATCTATTCGAAAAATCATGGATTTCTTTTTACTACACCTAATCGATACGAGTACACGTTTATAAGCGAGCATATTTGATACTAAAATAATTTACAGGTATTCGTCGAGTTCAACAGTGTGATAGATTGTCAGAAGGCCCAGCAGACGTTAACAGGAAGAAAGTTCAACAACCGCGTCGTCGTAACATCCTATTTCGATCCGGACAAGTATCATCGTCGAGAATTTTAAGTCCAAAAACAAAAGGAAACAGATGTAGGACCATTGCGTATTTTTCACTGATCAACGAGACCTCGACTTTTCGAATTCACGATCGACTATATTGTATAATGTATATGAATTTTGACCCCAAACGCCGGATCAGTTTACCACATGGTTGTAATCCGTCGTTTCTTTTTTTTTTTTTTTCGTATTCGAACGTGCACGACTCGCCCCCTGACCTGATCCTTCGAATGTAATTCCTATGTAAACACGTGTTGTGCGTCCGAATGAAACATTACATTTTAAAAAGTTGCGTTGCGTCGGTGACCTCACGTTCGGCCATCTCGTGCTTCCGTATTTTTTGCTCCATCTCGGTTGCATCCCCTCATCAAAAGAAATAGCAAACCTCGCTGATTATTTGCCCCTTGTTCGAGTCATCCGGTGAAAAAAAAAAATCTCGGTTCGATGGTACGCCAAACGATGTTCGCCGGCTATTAGAGGACTTATTAATTAATATTGTTTATTGGCGATTATACAGTGAAATGACCATGAAAAAAAATATGGATAATCAGGTTACAGGCTGTAACGTGTTTGTACAAAAAAAAAACAATATCTAAAATATGATTCCTCAGTCTCTTATGGATGTGCGTTTCGATGTGTCTTATTTCGCAGCCGGAACGGAAAGTCTAGTGTCAGCCACCGGTGGCTGACGTAGCGCTCAACGCGTTAAAGATAGTTTGCGATTGTTAACACTTGCGGTGTCTAGATAAGTGGAACAGCGACAAACTCATTCAAGCTTTTTATTTCGTTAAATTTAAGTGCGGAAATTTGTTCGACGGTGCCTGATTTTCGTTTCATTTAATAACTAGATCGCGATCGGCTGTAAAAAGAACGTAATTTCTGGATCGAAAAATTCAGACGTCGTCCTGCATCGCTGGATGATACGTATTCGGTTCACTCTCGGCGGATCCTTCGATTATGGTCTTTCGAAGGAGAATATAAAGACCTCCACCAACTGCCAATATTCCAAGACCCGCGATAAGGACGATAGACCACGCTGGTATAGCCATTCCTCCTAGCGATGTCATACGTAAATGAATTATGGGAGGAACGTGAAATGCCGCTTTCAGTATTCCCAAAATAGGCATTTATTATTATTTTTACTCACTGAAGTAACGCCGTGTTATGGTTTTTCGTCCCCGAAGGATTTTACGTCTCGCCTCGACTTCACCCACCAACAGGCCCATCACCACTGAAGACCAGAATTTCATTTTCGTAATTTCTCGTAATTCTCAATCGAGGGCACCTTTTATAAAGCAACAACTCACGGAAACCGATGGCCAAGTAGTAGAGAACTTTTTTCGAATCCATTCTTCAATCGGAACGCCTCTTAGAAAAAATAATAAAGATGTAAGAATTAGCAGGGAACGGAAAGCGTAGATTGTCACTGGGAACTGGATGAATACTATCACGAATGCATTGTGTATCAACGGCCAAAGATAAAGGTATTTCTGATAACAGGTAGTACTAAAAAGAAAAGGGAGGGGTTGAGCTTATCTTCAGGCTGACGCACCCGACCGAGATAAATTGAGGAGAAATTGTGAGACCTAAATAAGAGGCTTGGGTTGCTAGACCAAAAAAAACATTTATCTACAGACTATTCGGCACGCGACTCTATTTTTAACGATCTTTTTTGTAAAACAGACATGAGAACGCAAATCGCTTAAGATCTAATACAATACAGTAAGAAATCCCTAAAATTGTGATTTTACAAATCTGTCTGTGGAAGGCGAGGAAAATGGGTAACTGGGCGAAAGTGTCCCACATTGACACAGTATGAGCTTTCCAAAGATATTCGTTTTATTTAGATTCTATAGAACAGACGATTGGTACATAAAATAAATTTACATATGGACGGAAAGGAAAAAAAGTTCAACCGAATTGGAACATTGGAGTAATCTATGCGTGACGCGAACGTCAGTGTTAGAAAATAACGGAAGTTTCGGTATATGGAAACGAGGGAATAAATCGACGAATAATTGTTTCATTAAATGATGTCTCAGTGAAAATTTGGTTAACCATGTTTATTGACTGCAAACGAGGAAACAAGGTTACAGTTTATTTCGCGCCGTTATAGTGTTGCTTTATTTAGTTTTTTTAATTTTGGTAAATTTATGCTTCCGATAGATAGTCGTATGATTGATTATTTGTTTAACGAGAGTCATATAAACGACGATTATTCGACAATCCAATAGGCGGATTGTGCGTGAGGGGAAGAAATCAAGAAATTCGTCGTTTTACCATTATGTCCCTCGTTTCTTTTTTTTTTTGTAATTTTTTTCCTTTCTTCTTTGTTCGAATTTTTTTCACACACGTGGCTACGAAAAAACATAATGCGAAATTAAAGCTTTACAAGACTTACGAATATAATTACTTAGGTAATGTAAATATAAATAGCTGGCACATATACAAGGCATCCCAAACATCACCTTCCGTCTTTCGTTTACATTTTTGTGTTTGATTTCCGGAAGAAAAGAACGTTATACATGATTCTTACCACCTCGAATGTTTTTTTTTCTTCGCTATGTGCTCATTTTCGCAAATCCCTCCTTTCCTCCTATCCAAACTTTTTGTCACCTATAACGCAGTTTAATTAATCAGCACCATCTTGGTAATGTGTCTTACTCTTAATATTTCTTAATTGTACCTGTAGTTTCGTACTCTCCCGCTCTCACCCCCTCGCCCCTCTCTTTCTCATCATTGGACGCACTCTTCACGGACCATCTCTTCCAGCTATATAGGAACGGTCAACTTTCGCCAACCACGACAATAAATAATATACGACAAAATCATTCGAGTTATCGAAATAACACAAAAAACGTGAATCATTTTCAGACGAAAAGAGCTAAGGTCCATTCTAGATTTTGTTTTCTCTCGTTCCGTCTTTTCCTATCAGTCATCGATTTCGGACACAATAATTGGCTTTTTATTACTTTCTATTCGGAACTACTCCTCATTTATCCTGGTTTTCTCGTTCTTAAATAATCAGTACGGAAATAATATACAAATAAATAATAGCAATGTTAATGTAAAAAAAGGAAAAAAAATAACAGTAAGAAAGTATAATAGGGAAAAGAATACTGTACATTTTTGTTCTCGGCGGTATGTTACGCGAGCTCGACTGCGTGCTCTTTCATTTTTTTTTCTGTCGGACGAATTTTTCCTCGAATTGACGCGTTTAAGTAATCAATTATACAACGAACGAATAAGTACCAATGTTATTTTCAGAAAGTTGAGAGAGTCTAGGATTCGTCGAAATTACGAGAGAACGTAAGTTTCACTAATCAAGTTTGGATCTATCATTATCGGCTGGATTTTTGTTTAAACTGATCGCATTTCGTTTTAATTGCGCGAATGTTGCTCTTGCATTAATATAACGCTACAACAAGGACAGGTCACCTATAACGAGTGTACTTGCAATTATATATACTTCCGAATCACGATTTAGGCTGATGTTATTAATGTACGGATCTTCCGGCGCTTACGCATCGTACCAATTTTACGCGATTATTTTCGGGCACGTTCGAAGTCTCAGGATTGTCCACGGATTGCTACGTCATTTTTTTCAGTACGTTCCAACCGCGATAAATAAATCGCAATATTCGGATTTTTGTAGACGAAGAATTTGAGAAAACATCGAGCAATCCGTGAACGCTGTTGAAACGTTGCGAAGAGTGCGAAAAATATTTGGGAAAATGATCCTGCGTGAGTTGGCACGTAACGATCCATATAATTAGAAATATATCAACTCGTGACGAGTTTTCGGACTAAAAATTTATAGCTATCGTTATTTTTTGTTTTCTTTTTTATAGCTTCCTCTAGATACCAAACTCTTTTCGTTATATCGCCGTTCCAGTAAGAATAATTTCACTTTACAGAATAAATATCTTCGTTACAGTGGATGGCATGTGATTTGAGTTCCTGCGAATCGAAAAAAAACAGGTAATCGGGTGTTTCTACTTTCTTGAATAATCTTCTCTATATAAATATTGCGAGAGATGCACACTAATTATCATGCTACTTTTAACGTTCGAACCCATTTCTCTTTCTACTTTCATCCGCTGCGCAGCTTGGTTTTTCTTTTCTTGTTTTTAATTCTCTGAATAATATGTTCAAACGTGTTCATAACTACTCGCCGTTGATTTTTTTTTCGAAGTTCGGCGTTGGCTCAAAGTATTGCTACCGAGTTATTTTTGTTCGTTTTATCTCGTCTTTGTATTTTATTCTCCTCTCGATCTAACCGTGTATACGGGACTCGCGCAGAGCTAATTCTTCATGTTTTTTTTTTCATTTACGAATGTGCACGACACGCTTCATAATTTTACGATTCGCCTAATAAACGAGACACGAGGAGACAACGAAAAAGAAAAATAACAATTTCGAAATGCTCGCAACGCGTTGGAGAGACTGACTAATACGTCCCACGACCGCGGTAAAAATCGATTGATTTATCAATTCGCAACGAAAGATGTCGGGATCGTTATAATTCAGAGAGGAGTACATCCGGACATCTGGCTATCGATAATTATACCCGTAGCTCTGGCATATCGAAAGATTCTTTGAAAGTTTAATTTTGGTAAGTGTAAAAAGAAAAATCAGCACGATCTTCATGAATCGAAGCGTTGCGATTATTTCAAAGCCGAGAGTTGATCGCACGGATGACCAAATACAAATTGACGGATCTCTTATTGCGTCGATCCTCCTATCGGGCCGATTCAGCGATCGGCCACCTTCCGCTCGCGAGTATTCAATTTGTATTATCGTTTTTAGTATCCCTAATAAATACGCGCACACGGAGATTCACGCGTACGCGTTTATAGATATACATTCGATATACCCATACGCGTGTTTCCACGAATGCGAGTAACGAAATTATTTGGAAATTAATTTATTCAATGTATTACCGAATAGCCGTGTGACTTTTGTAAGCTAGTCGTTTCGATTTACCTTGTGGCTAGCTAATGTTTTTCTCGGTGTTATCTATTTTCGTCTCGCAATTCGCAACACCGTCGAGACTCGTTGTATTTTCCGTACACTTTCGAATCTCGCCGTTCGACGAGGCCGACTTCGTAGACGTTTTTCCTGGATCCGAGGTCTCGCGTTTCGGAACATTCGAAGTTTCTCCGTTCGGAGGTGCGAGCTCGCGAAGCGACTCTGTGCACTCCGAGGGTACCTCGGTAATGCTCGAGGTTATCGTCGGTTTAATTATCCCTTCTTTGACGAGAGCGTTTTTGAAGGTTGCCAGAGTCTTCCTTAGGGTTATGCAGAAGCCCCTCGATGCTGGTATGAGCGGGAATTCCGGAAGAATCGTTTCGTCTGTATTCCATTATAATACAGATTAATAAACATTAATCGGAATATAAATATACTTTTGTTCAAATGTGATTAAAAAAATTTCGTAGGCACATTTTTCGGCAAGTAATAATTTCAAGATAAAAATATAAAATATCGAGATGAATTATATAAAAATATAAAATTATATTTATAATTATATTTATCAAAATGATTATATTTATAATTACAATAAATGATAAAATATAAAATGTCGGCGATAAAAAAGGTGAAAGTAAATAATGGCTCACCGATCTCTGCGATTTCCTTGAAAGTGGTAGGTGTCACTGGTGACAAGGGATGCTGATTGTTGTGCTGTTCGCTTATCTCCATCCACGTATCCAAGCGTTTGAGAAGTTTTTCCGCGTGTCTGTGGAAGTGGCTCATAATAGCGTCCTTGAATACGCTCGGGGGATACTGGAGTAATTTAGTTTGCGACTGTACGAGTTTCAGTACGACCATTTCGTTGTACATTCGTGAATTTTCGCGGCCTTGCTGAGAGCCCTTTTGTTTCTCGAAGCCGGCCTCGTTGAAGTAGGGCTCGGATACGAGTATGAGACCTTGAATCGAGACTATCACTTGCAACAACGTTGAAGAATTCGTCCATACTTCGGTGCCCCGACCAGCCCACGTGCCGAGAAGGCTGACGCAGACTTTTCCGTCCTCGTAGAGATTCGGATTCAGACGATCGCTGCAGTAGGATATATAGTGACAGAGAGGCGGCGCTGCCGGATAATCCGCTGATAATTGAAAATCGAAGAGAAAGAGACCATCCTCGTAGGGAGTTTTTTCAGGGCCGCGAAACATAACGGAGTACAAGTCTATCCGGTCGTCGAAACCCTTGACCCAAATACCCGCGGGAAGGGAGCTTCTCAATAATTTCAGTTCTTTCGAGACCGTGCGGAAAAAGTTTGTTGGATCGGTAGGTTGGAACATGGTAAGTTTGAACTTGTGACTATCCGGAGCGCTTTCCTCGATTGAAAAACCTTCGCCCTCCGTGTAAACCGGGGGTGGTATTTCGATGTTCGTTTCAACGGAATCTACCGATCGCGTCTCGATTACATTCGTTTCCTTCTCCTCCGGTTCTTCCTTTTCCCTCTTCGGTGATTTTTTCTGCGGCGATGTACTCTTCGTTGCATCCGACAGTGACATTCTCGCCAAACCGAATCTTCTCGAAACTTCCGCATGGGCGAGCACCAACTGAGCTTTTATGAGGGTACAGAGTTTGACGCACACGTGCGAACTCGCAACGTGCGAATTCGTAAAATTATCGTTCGACCTTGCTCCCTCCTCGCGATTGTCTTCCTCGAGAGTTTCCTGAATCGACGAACGTTCGTTCGAATTGTGCGCGTCATCGGACAGTTGAAACTCACCGCTCGATTCGCTCGAGCCTGACTCGTTTTTCGAAGTTTCCGTAGAGTAGAGTCCGGAGTCTTCGGGATTTGGCTTCACGTTCAAAAAGACATCGTCGCTTTTTATCTCCTTACTCGTTACGGTGGAATTCGGCTCAGCTGATTTCTCCACGCTACCCGGAATCTCGATATTCTCGTTTATCTTGGAATTCGCTTTTTCCAAATCACCGCTAGATTTTTGTATCGTACCGGTATTCTCGACGTTCTGAGCCGGGGATTCGGGACTCGCGGATTCGTGAGTGAACAGCCTGGTCACCTGATCGGCCATTCTTTGAGCAACGTTCGCGCGACCTCGTTCGCGCACGCGCTCGAGTAACCCTTGAAAGTGACTCTCGTGAAAGAACGAGGTACCCATGAGCTTGTCCATGCAACGACAATCCTTGTAAACCTCCAATAATTTTCTCATCACCTCGGTCGTTTGCAATGCAGGATTTTGCGTAAATATTTCCTCCAAGCGTGACATCGCGATTCTCGCTTTTTCAATGTGCGCCGCTAATTTTGGTTTTATGTTTTCGGTTTGTTCGGTCCCGTCGTTGTCAGCCAAAAAACAATCCTCCAATTCCGTTTCCCAGGACGCGTCCGACGAAACCTCGTCCCAGAGTTCACCCTCGTCGCTGTCGTATTCGCCCACTTTGTACAGATCTTGAGGCCAGCACATGCTCACGTGACCATCGACCCACCAAACTTTTACGCGACCTTCCGGATAATTATCGAGGACTTGACCAGCCGTACAATTAGCGTCCTCGCCTTCGAAATTCGCGATTCTTATCACGAGAGTTCCCGGCCTGTACTGGAAGTCCGGATGATCCTTCAAGTCGTAGACGCTCACTTCTCGCTCCTCGAGCAACGTTGGCCTATTCAACGGAACGAATAAACGTTTTAATTACGACCTATTTTTTCGTTGGACCATCAATGTGCCTAATCCCTCACATTTGAGATCGTTCGCCGTACAATTGAAAATATTGATGCATTTTCATTTATACCTCGACGGAAGCTATTTTCGAAATATTGAATCTATAAGTGGGTCTTTAAAGGAACAGTCAAAATTTCAAACTGAAATTTCTCTCTTATGTTTTTAATTTTGTTCAATTTTTATTAACGGAACATTTTATTATTAGAAAACCCTTAAAACCCGAACGACCCTAAATTCCCTAAAATACTCACTGCGGACTTTGCGTCGACGTGTAAGTCTTGAACCATTTTATTTTAGCAGTTCTGCCCTGATGGTCAACGCTCTGGACAACACCGTACATTCTCGATTCCTCCTTTTGATCAACGACAAAATCCCCCGGGAAGAATTCCTTGTCGTCCAAGTGATGTATAGGATAGAGTTGAGTAGACGGGATTCCTAAAAGTGCGTAAAACATCGTGAGAAATTGATGAAACTTTTGAATCATAGCCGAAAGTGAGAGAGCGAGTGAATTACCCAATTCGACAGAACCGTCTTGCCAAACGACGTTCGCCTTTGAGTTCGTGGAAAGAGTTTCAACGACGATTTTCGTTCCAGGCACGAGAGGGACCGGAGCTACTTTCTTTTTTGCTTTGCAGAGTTTCTTCTTCTTCAAAACTTCCGTCATCAACGCCGGGCCTTTTTTCTTTTTACCGGTCGACATACTCGAACAGCCGCTCGACATCTGTCCGCCGAAGAATTTGCGAAAACGTTATATCTCGGCAGGATAAACACGAAAATGTAGCAAAGAAAAAATGATCGCAGGAAAGAACGTTAACCCTTCGAGTGTACACTTCCGCCGCCGACCTATAATTTCATATCGGGTCAAAACGACCCAGTATCCACTCGAAGGGTTATTACGAAATAAAAACCTGTACGATCGATAAACTTGCCTGATTTCTATCTGGTATCGCTCCTATCAATATTCTACGATTTTTCGTAAGAGTGAAACTTACGGAGGCCGTATCGCTCTGTGATCCACCGTCCTCGGTGTCCCAATCATCCGAATTCTCAGTATTTTGATTAAGCGGCGGCATCAGACTGTTGTTGGTATTGTTAGTCGTGCCGATAACGCAACTTTTTTCCGTTTTATTGACACTGTTGAATCTGACCGTTTGACTCGTTTCGTTAATATCCAGGGTCTTGACGAACTTTCCACGCTCCTTCGAGTCTCTCTCTTTTTTCTTATCCTCCGGAATTTTTGCGTTTGCGCGAACTTTCCTAGGACTCTGTTTGGGTACTTGAAAAATTTCACGTTGTTGCTTTCTCCACTGTTCCCTCGTGATGACGTTCTCGTTTCCCTTGATTACGTAAAAATCTCGATCGCCGATTTGCAGAGTCGAAGGCTCGAATACGTTCAGTAGCTTGAGCTTTTTTAAATCCGCCCCATCGACCACGAACTTTGGTTGGACCTGGACCGACCATGCACCGTCCTTCGAGTAAGCCCGACACTGCCAATGTACACCGACCCAATCCGTCTCTACCTCCTGAACCGTCACTTTCGTTATTTTCTGGGGCTTCGATTTTCTCTTAGCCATCATCTCTTTCGTACAGTATATCCATTCGGCATCGTCCAGAGAATGTACCGGACCCCATAGACTCTGCCCGGGATAAAATTCCGACGTGTGTGGAAAATCGTTGTCCTGAAATTCAGGGGTTTACGAAGTTAGGAATTTCGAAAAATACATTTTTTTATCGCATTTTCGGAATATACAAATATGAAAGTTTATTCCCTGAAAATTTTTCATCGATCCAGCGAGTATGAATTGATCGAAGGAATAAGATTTCCCATAATTATTTATATTTTTTTCCAACGTTTCAACGAAAAATATTTGATCGAGAATCGAAATTGTTTCGTACCGGAGCTGGCATTTTGTCAAAAATTGAAATTTCGACTATTCCTTCTATCAATACCTGCATTCTTCTATCTCCTAAAATAATTTTTTTTTCATTTTAGATAATCAAAACCGGAGATACTTTGCTCACCGGACACTTTTTTTTCGAGGACATCCAGGACACTTCCTACAGGAGCAATGTTAATGAATATTTTTTAAAATAAATCATGCCAATCTAAAGCTAATCTATCTTTTTTTTTCACATGAAATAAAACTCTGTGCTTATACAGTTGTGTGTGCAGATATTTTCATATATTAACGAGAAAAGGCCAGATATAAAAAGCTCTGTGTTTATCGGTACTTAATTCTCCATTTAGCCTGTGACGTATCCAAGTTATTATTATTCCCGACAACAATTATATAATAAATAACTTCATGATATGGGATATTTCCCTTATTTATTCAACAACATGATTATTCAAAAGAATAATTTTAACCAATCATTAATAAACTGTATGTTGTGGTTTTATCGATTTTATCGATAACCAAGAAAATCCACATATACAAAGAGAGAAAAAAAATACTATTACCTGTGATAATTACGAAAAATTAATCGCGAAAAAATCGATTTCCTAACCTCGTCATTGAGTCACTTTTTTCGAAGACCTTTTTTCAACAACATTCAAATACGTTGCAGCAAAAAAAACGACACAGATAACGAAATAATACTCACGTTATCACGTTTTTCCTCGAAATGTTCCAAAGCCCGGGCATCGACTTCATTGACGACGCAGCGAGAGCCATCAGGAGTAGTGAGCCAGAGTTTAAAGTGTACCATTCTGATACCACCTACCCAGGAATCCATGCAAACGGCAATATCGCTCGCAAATTCCTGAAGCGATAACCGTATTTTAGGAAAAGGAATCATTTATATGAATTTTGTATTTATTATATTTATTCTTTATTTTATTAATATAAATATTTGTTTTTATTCACTCCGCTTGAACAAAGATACGAGAGACAATGAGAATCTTTCCTCTTTAATCATTTATTTCAATATCAAGATTATCATTATGTCCTTATCGAAATGGCATGGAAATATATTTCCATCAAAAAAATATATTTTCATGGAACTATGACAATAATGGAAAGAATGAGAATTGCAAGAGTCCAAAGATTGAAGCGAGCGAAAGCGTACTAATTTACCTCTAGTGGCATTAAATCCTCGCTCCTGATGTCCGTGAGAACTTGCTTCGTTCCGACAACTTGTACGCAAGCGGTAAGTTCGATATCACGACAGTATCCTCTTTGGGTGTCCTTACCCTTGATCATTCTTCTGACCACATCACCAGGCATCAATGTTCTGTCGGCAAGATGGACCTGCCGGAAGAAGTTGATTTTTCATGATAATAAAAATAAAAATATAAAAATGAATGAAAAATAATATTATTCATTTTTCTGTATGGAGGTAGTTGGTTTTTTCTTTTTTAGTGCCAATAAGCACTGATAGTATACTAAGTTGACCAACTAGAAAGCTAGCACAATGAAACTTCATAAACTAATGTTAATTAAATAAGCTTATACCAGAAAGGTTAAAACTATTAGGATCAACTTTTTCAAAGCCAATCTCTCTCGGGCAATCGGCAAGTTGAACGCGGATGAAAAAAAAAACAATATCCAAACATTCTAAACATTGGGAAGTTCAGCCTTTGGATCTCAATCAATGTTTATTATCAGTTATTTTCACTTAAAAATGATAAAGTTTTTAGCTGTATTGCATCAGCATTCAAACATCCGGATAAGTACCAGGCCTGTAGAAAACTATTTGCAGACATGGGTCAACGAATACGTGACATTTTCATGGCTGCCGGCTCAGAGCCGCAGTTGGAATTAAGTATCCGCGTTCTGTTTATGTTACCGTAAAAAAGTTTGTGTTTGGGTACAATTGAAGTGGCCATTTTAACACCCAGACTAAGTTTGCGTCTGATTACGATTTCATGAATACTGCACTTTCGTTTCAATATTTATAAAACCGTCATTCATGCGTGTTACCTTTCAAAGTTTCAATATAAATAAAAAGTACAGAATATTGGGGATTTGAGTCGAATGATGCTTTTCGCAAGGGTTTTTTTTAATGCGTCGCAACGATCAGAATGCACTTTTGAGAGATCGTACGGGACATGCGTTCATAATTGTACGGCAGTTTGCGGCGTCGAAACGAGTGTCCCAATAGTTCTCCCCACATACGTACGTTGATCACGACCCATATCAAAAACCCGATAATTCAAATTCTCCGAACCGTAAAATAGAAAATATGGTCGGGGAATCGGTTATTATCGATATCGATGAAAATAAAATTACGTAAGAATATTAAGGATGCGCCAGCCTGCTGAGAGGTGTCGGAAGAGTCAAGGCTAACGGTGATTAGGAATCCAAGGTAGTAGAAACAAGGGAAGGATTTTACCTTTTTGGAATTGACGAGTTCTTCGACACCTGAAGGATGCCATACCACGCGTATTTCACCCTTTTTCCGTTTGGGTCCATCCTCGCTGTCGGAACTATCGGACATGTCTTGATCGTCGTTTCCCATGACTATACCAAATTTAACGTTGCCCCTTTTGTCGACGCGATAAACGACGTCCTCATAGAAATATTGTGACTCGGCCGTAGCGGTTGCGACGTTCGTGGCCATCTTTCTTTTTCTTTTTTTCTTCTTTTCTCTCTTCTCTTTAATACTTGGTACTTTTTCCTCGTCTTACTCGTTGTTCACAGCCTGCTTTGTAGTCGGCAGCTACCAACGTGTATTAATAATGTTAGTGATAATAACTATGTATTGCAACGTCACGGGTTAACGACCGTTTTTATTTAATTTAAATATCGCCGGATTTTCTCTCTACCGCCTGTCTTCGGGCTATACGCGACAGCAGGCGTTTTTCACTCTCTCCCGCTTGACCGCTCTGTGTCGGCTGTTGATGATTATTATTGTTGTTACATAGTGCGCTACCGCTACCGAAGAGGTCGCCAGAGGTCGCGCAAGCCCGAGCGACGCGAGAGGGAGATAAGATACCTGGAGAGGTTAACGCGCAAATTCGATGCGCAGGACCAAACGATCCGAATCGGGCAAAATTCATTCAACGCACGAATTATTTGTAATTGTCGATTAAAAATACTTCGAAGGTATATACGGATAAGATTCATGCGCAAATACGCCTAATACGGCTCCGTAGTTATTGAGCCCTAGGAGTCTTTATTTTACAAGAAATTATTCCTTTTTTTATTGTTGAAAAAATTAATTACCACCCGGAAGTTGCTTCCGACGCTGAATCGTGTAGCGACCGATCTTTAACACTTCCGTGCAATATTTTTTTCGCTAAAACTTGAAATTTTGTACTCTGTGAGATTGAACGATATCCGGAGGTTGTTTTTGTAGGTTAGAAATGACCACGAGAGACGCGAAGGTAAGAACGAGTCGAAGCGGTACGAAAACATTCTTGTGTTTCGATCATTTCGGATATCAATGGTTTTGCTCGTGAAGCTCTGTTACGAAAGAGTCGTCACGGGGAAAAAGTTATTTTCACATATATCACAGATAAAACTAAATAATAAAACTAAGACTAAGAGAGGCAAAATCGGTTGGAATTAGGATTTTGAACACAGGTCTTATAGAAGAGGCACCCTCAAAATTATCACGTGACATCTTCGCACACCCGCTACGGATATCGAAAAAAATATGAGGTCGGCGTTAATATGTGGAAAAAAATATTCCATGTTAACCCTTCGAAATACTTGAAGTTCCGAGACGATCATCGACGAGCGAAGATTCGTCAGTGTCACGGAAATCAGCTGTTCTGTGCAATGCAAAAGCGCATGCGCGAGAATCGAAGGGCTACGTAACCTAAAATCCAATGTTTCTTTTTGCAATTATCTTATTTTTTTTAATACAAGCAATAGAACAACTTTAATCGACTTTGCTTTTTTTATATTCGTTTCTTCTCCTTGTTCCGTACGGAACAAAACTGTGATTGATTTATTCATTTTTAGGTGTACTTTTATCCATTATAATTCTTCCAACTTTTAATGATTTCTTTCCGTTCGATTGGGATCGGCTTACCGTTTGAAATGGTCATTTTACGGTAATTATTAATAGATAACCTTAAATCGATACTTATATTTTACTTCCATGATTCCAGCGATGATTTTGATGTTCGTCTAGGAAGAAGCGTCGCTCCCGTTCCTCCTGGATCCCAACTCGTAACTTCTTTTCCCCAAACGTTACAGATTGGATGAGACCCAAACAAACCCAAACAAGAATATCGGGTGGGAAACGCGGTAATAAATTCAGCATTCACAATCTATCGTCACAAGCCCTGAAAAACGAATGGCCATTTCTTTCTTTTTTTTTTGTCTTTTTCTTACAATTTTTATTATATAGATTTATTATGTAGGGGGGTATTACATAAAGCAGCACTGGGAAATGTTTCAAAATCGCCTTTATCTCTCTCTCTCTCTCTCCCACCTTCACGCAATCTTTCCGCGCCGATCCGCAGTCAAGATCTATATCCGAAATCTGATTTCGTCGATCTCGCCACTTATCACTTCATGCGTTCTATCAATAATATAATCATTATTAATTTCTTACTTCACGGCTTTCTCACGCATTTGTTCACGGTTTCCCCACAAATTTTACGTTTTATGCACTCTATACAAAAATAAAACGCTGAGATCATCAGAGGGATATCGCTTATCTATACACATCTTTTGCTGCTGTTTCTTTATTCATTTCTTTCTTCTTCTTCTTTATTGTGTCGTTCATCCTTCCGGTACACTCTTCGCTCTTCTCTCACCTTTTCCTTCAATCCCTTTCCTCTTCGTTCCTCTTTCGTTTTCTTTTTGTTTGCATTTATTCTTTTGATTAGTGTACAACGTTTGAACGTACACCTTCTTTTCTTCTTTTTAATGTTTTGTACCCTGGAAGACTTGCGGTACAATTTTTGCGTCTCTCTGTCTTGGTTAGCTCGCCACGTAATATTAACTTTTCTCTCTCGTATCTCATGCCACGTGAAACGGCATTACCGAAGCGCGCGCCTTCGAAATAAAAAAAAAGTGGAGAACGAAATAACGGAATCGTCAAGAAGAAGCCTCGCGACTCTGATGACCGTTCTCTTCGAAAGGGCGATTCGAAATCCCCTCCCCGCCCCTCTGCGGTTAACCCTCGAGTATACGGAGTCCGATGTCACGTGATAACACTTTTCTCCTTCCCGAACATTTTCCAATCGTCCTCTCTCGCTCTCTCTCTCTCTCTCTTCTTTTGTCTACTTTGCACACTAGTTTTTGTTTTAATCGTTCCTTTTTAAACCGGCTTCTCATTATTTAATCGCTAACTATGGGAGAAGAGTTAAATGTCTTTGTACTATGGTCGAGGAGTTTTTGTATATTCCATTTCGCATCTTTGTCCTTTACTTTTATTCCATTCTTATTTTTTCCATTCTTTTGTTTTCTCCCTTTACGGGACCGGAAATCACTCTTTTTCTTCTGCGACTATTATTATTATTTTTTTATTATTTATTATTATTATTATTTTTGTTTCGCGCGCGCTAAACGGGAAGTCGAGCGATCGCCCCGCGCATCCGCGATGGCGCTTGCGTCGCCCCCATGCGCGTGCGCGTCCTTCTTCTCTTTTCAGTCGATCATACACCGAGATTCACATCCTCTGACCGTATCGACAATCCGAGTGGACGAAACGTGGCCAAACTTCAAAACCTCAAATAAACAATTTACAGAACAAAAAAAAAACACGAAACAAACATTGGGGTCGACGTCGTTGATTTCGTCTTATTTTTTAACCCGACAATTTTCACGAAGTGCAGTATCTTACTTTTGTAATTATTTCCTTTACTGACTTTACCGAAAATATAACCTCACATTTTATCATGCGTTTGCGCCACTTTCGAAATTCCATGGCTTTTTATGGGGCAAAACAATGGATCTTCAGCTTCCTCCAACCAAATATCGTCATTTGCAATCCAATTAACCAGAAAATGGCCGACAAACATTTTGGATTCATTTTTCAGAAAAATTCACGTTCTATCTTATCACATGTTTCCGCGAACTTCAAAACCCCATAACTTATTATGGGAAGTTGGATTTCAGCCTCCCCCGACTGAACATCATCATTTATAACCCAATCAATGAGAAAATGGCAAGAAAAAACATGTTCAACTCATTTTTTCGGAAAAGTCACTAAAGTAAATAGTTAGCCCTTTTTTTTTAAATACATAGTAACCGCATAAGCATTCTTCCGAGCTCGCACGACCCCCGCGAAGATATACGAGAGGGGGAGGGGGCTGAAAAGTTCTCCACCGAGGTGCTCAGGGTCATCCTATTGCCTCTTCAGTGTCGCGAGTTGAGAACTCTTCAGCCTCTTCTCGGTCTTACGAATTACCAACTTTGGGCGTTTCACGCAACAAGCATACGATTAAACAGGATTTTCTTTTTTCTCTTCTTTTTGTTTCGACACTGCGTAGAAAAATATTGTTTTTTTTTTTCATCATCATCATAGTCTCCATTGTTATTAGTCTTCCACAAAGTTTTGCACTACTTTCGGGTCATGGAACGAACGTTTATCCGCGATTTGTCTGCCTGTGTCCGTGCTTCGAGGGCTTTTGGCAAAATTCAAAAAAGATTACCAAAAAAAAAAGAAAGATGTGAAATTTGAAATACAGTTATCGGAGACGTTTTCGAGTCGCTTCGCGTACGAATAAACCAGCGCGATGTTAAAGAGGGAGCCGCACTCACCCCCTCGTTTACGATTTCGAGAAAATATCGTCCAATTTGTATCATTTAGTTCCCGCGAATCCCGGTGCGGCGCACATGTCGAAATTTCCGGTATTGATATAAGCATGTACAGTTCCCGGATCCACCCCTGAATTGTTATCAATTTTTCAAGGCAGCCAATCAGGCGCGCCCCTTCAGTAGGATTAGCCTCGAAACAATTATTATGCTTAGACGTTTAGTGTCATATCGCAGATCCTTGTCGATGTATTTTTATATCGTCAAGACAAATCCACAATTTAATTCGCATTGAAATCTCCATTTCTAGGGAAAAATCTCAAAAAAATATTCTAGAAAGATTTTTCGCATTTTCCCAGTCTAATTTTGCACTTTCGGTAAAAACTCGGGCATATTCGTAATCAGCGGAAAATTTCCGATTAAATAGACCCTTTTAAGAG
>JAPYZJ010000250.1:0-56093 GCA_030522765.1 Ophioninae sp. B BG-2022a
AAAAAAAAAAAAAAAAAAAAAAAAAAAAAAAAAAAAAAAAAAAAAAAAAAAAAAAAAAAAAAAAAAAAAAAAAAAAAAAAAAAAAAAAAAACAAAAAAATGAACATGGCCTCATTGATGCTGCTCTGACATTACTGGTACTTCTGTCCTTTCACTTGCGACCGCTATCGGCGCCTTTGGGAACGCAAAAAACAAAAAAACGAAAACGATTGGTAAACGGTTCGTCGTCGTTTCGCATGACGCCCGAAATAAAAAAACGACGTTCCGGGCCCGAAATCCAACCCGTGTATCGACCGCGTACGGTGAGTTCAACATATGAATTATGTTTTTTTTTTTTTTTTTTCATAAATAGAATGCAAATACGTAAAGAAAACGAGAATAAATTGCATTGCGATATCGAAGTGGCACGAGAGAATCATCGAAGCGATTTACACTTATCAAAATACCTGTTCTTTTTTTTTCATTGTATCATTCGCGGTTTGATTGGCAAAAGGTGCCAAACTAACGACTGCTCGTCGCGTCGTTGTTTACTCAAAAATTTGTCGATCTTTTCATCTTTTTTTGTTTTTTTTTGTTTTTTTTTTTCTTCGATCTCCGTTTCGTTGGAACGAATTTAAAGTGCTCGTTGCCACGTTCGTTGAATGTTAGTACGACGGAAATGATTATACGTACACGCATGCACATAGTTCGTGTAAATAATTAGTATAATGAGGTATATAGGGGAGCTTGGACGAAAATGGGTCTCAGCCAATATACACTATTGGTGACCAGTATACGTCCAGTTCGTATAAACATTTACGTGAAATGCGTCAGTATTGGGTACTTTTGGAAAATCTCGATTTCAAAGTCCGCTGATTAATGTCCTCATATTCGTCGTCGCGTTACGAGGTTGAACGTCGCGATTGAATTTCCGATTTAATTTACTTTGGATCGCGATGAAAATCGGTACTCTGTATTTTCATTTTTATTTCTTTCGACGAGTTTTCGAAAAATTCGAAAATTTTTTTAACACGCGAGCGAAGATATTTACAAAACATATCAGAAAAGGAAAATTAATTCCCTAATACAATACGCGTGATTTATAATCGATAAGAATGTTTATAATAATTTTTTTATCGTAATAAATAACAATAAGGACACTTTAAAAATCAGATAATTAAAATGGAAAAATGAAATTTTATTTCGTCCCTAAGATCCGCACGACACCGTTATCACGTGTCAATTTCTAATATATTTATATCCAAAATTCATTTTAATAAAAAAAAACAATAATTAATTTAGATTTGCGTGACAAATTATTATATAAAATTCAGAATAGTTCCGAATCTCAATGCAAACAAATAAAAACAATATTTAAGACGTTCCCAAAAATCTTCGTCGTACAAAATAAAAACTGTAATTAAATTAAAAAAATTACTTATCGGTTTCCCTCGTTGGGAAAATTCTTCTCGTTTTTTGGCTCAAGATAAATAATTTATATGAGATGGTGAATGTAATTTAGTTGCGAAGGTCGATGTAATAGAACAGTGGCGAGAGTAAGGGAGACGATAATGTCGAAAGGGAGAAGCGGTTGTAAAAA
The DNA here is from genome assembly GCA_030522765.1 of Ophioninae sp. B BG-2022a. Taxonomy (NCBI): domain Eukaryota; kingdom Metazoa; phylum Arthropoda; class Insecta; order Hymenoptera; family Ichneumonidae; species Ophioninae sp. B BG-2022a. Next base: position 1,579 of record JAPYZJ010000250.1, read on the forward strand.
TAGCGAAGAATACATGACACGATTGAAGGCCGTCGCCCTAGAAACTTTAAAGGGGGTTGAAAACCGAGCAATGTACTCGGGACACTTCGATAAGTGAGTTGCTCGTCCACTATTTTCGTTGAATTTAAGAGGCAGCCTCGACCCGACTCGGTCGGTATGGCCGATCAGGATTTTTCATTCTCACGGATTTCCTAATGGAAATGGAAATTATGTGAAATAGTTTGGCTGGGGAGAAAGGCCGCCATATTCGAAATACACATTTTGGGACTTCAATCGTTTGGATTTGTTTGGGTTTGTTTGAAATCAAGGGTTTTGAATGAAACTAACGAACCCAAACAAACCCAAACAAATGTCGTGCTTTTGCTAGCATGAACTTTGGGAAATTTGTAGTTTCGCAATTTTGAACCTTATGGTCAATCGAAGTTCGTGTTTCTTACCCAACCCCTGAGATTGATTCCATCGCATATTTTAGGAAATACGTGGGAATTACAAATTGTAGGTATTTGTTTACGATTTCGTGAAAATCTTGCACGCCATGTGTGGAAATTAGTTCTCGAAAATTCCGTAGCGGCGCTCCGAGCGACAATGTTTTTGAGCGGAGGTACTGACTCGAGTCGGAGCTTTGTCGAAGTTCCGCCACGCGTGCGGATTCACCTCAAACGAGGAGCATTTTAATGAGGCCCAATCGAGGTCCGAAGAAAATGTTTTCGTTTTCTCGAGTTGACCGGGAATGAATGTAAAGAGGAAGCGAAAAGTCAAGCGAAAGATTCTCTAGAGACCCCCCTCCTTTCGCATGTGCATGCTGCATTTGAAATTTTTTTGTGTATCTTCGCAATCGTTTGAAATTCTCGTTGCCAATGCCAATTTTTTTACGCTTTTAAAAAGTGCACGATATATCACGCTGCTATTTCGTTTACGAAGTTATATTTACAAACCAGATAAAAAAAGAACGGCCAATTTTGGGCGAACTCTGGAAACTTTTAATTCTAATTGAATTTGCAACAACTCGAAATTTCATAAAGCGAAAAACTTCGGTTTTGTATTCGGGGAAATAAAAAGATATAAGTCGTAACGAAATTTTTATCGAAATTGTACTTTCAGACTTTTTTTGGAGCAGTTCAGGTTTGATGGAATTTCCTCAGTTTTGGTCGAATTTATGAGTTCCGAAAAAAAGAAGTTGCATGAAGAATGTTCTTGACGTTGAAAAGTTCCGAAAACTGTTTCAGACAAGCTGTGGCACTTGAAAATAAGCCGTTGTATGTTCGAGTTCGTTTTTTATTGAAGTGCATCATGGCAGTTGTTTTCCGTAGAATTTTTTGTTTCCAAGGAAAAGGTTGATCGATATTATTTGACAGTTAAAAATAATTCGTTCGATATCTCAGTAAAAAAAGCAAATTGTTAGAAAATCTCATATTTTTTCATCTCGATAAATTTCATAGCGTTACGGAATAATCGTACAAATAATTGACGATGACGAAATTTCTCTCGCGTTTTCTCGATCTCTCGAGTCGACAGTAGCCCTTGAAAAATCACAAGACTAATGAAAAGCGACAAAAAACAATATTAACTCGTTATTCACTGGTGCAGGTGCAGCAGCCAATCTTCGTAAGGAAGTCATCAGGAACAAGATCAGGGCGATCGGAAAAATGGCCCGCGTATTCTCCGTGCTCAGGTGAGAAGCTTTATTGTTTTTTAGCATCACCAGTAAAAATGCAGAATCCTATTGTTAACAACTAATAAAAAAATGTTTAACAAGAAAAATCACATTTCGATTTCTATTGCATAATTGATTTTTTACTTTCCTAAAAATAATGTGTTTTTCAAAACAGTATACGCTATTTTTATCTAAAGAGAAAACGTTTCTAATTTCGAAAAAAAAAAATGGTCAATCAATTATTATTCAGTTATTAGAGTAACGGACATTCTTTTTTTGCTTATAAATTGATTTTCAAATAATGTTTTGGTGCATTAAAATTTCAGGGAAGAGAGCGAGAGTGTGCTACAGCTCAAGGGTCTCACACCAACCGGTGCTCTGCCTTTGGGTGCCTTATCAGGTGGAAAGACGTCCCTCAAGAATGGTAATGATACAAAATAATAATTACACCTGATTGTTTCACATAATCGTTTTCTCAAAATCGAAAATCCTACTAAATTTTACGAACGAAAAATTAGGCTATCAGGCCTTCAAATTTTCCGTTAAAATTTCGTAAAAATGATAAACGTCATTTACAATGTTAAGGAAAGTCGACGTTTACGTCGATTTGACAAGTGTCGAAGTGGAATTGCGATTGCTGAAACATTTTCGATGAAACCTTAGTCGAAAATCTGATAAATGTTTTGGAATTGACGATGTTATTTATAAAATGTACAGCGCTCCAAGGCTTCTCACCGAATCACAAAATAACATCATTCGCCGAAGCGAAAGGGCTCGATGCGATAAATGAGAGAATGCCACCACGAAAGGATGCGCCACTGACAGCTGTTAACGAGGAAAAACCAGTTATAAAGCCACCAATTAACACTGGAGACAAGCAGGATCACTGCACGACCCAGCCCCACTCGTGAGTCACATACGGGTCCAATCAAGGTAATCCGTGGGTGTATATTTTTTTGTACTTTCGTTACTTGACACATTTGACGACTCGATCAAATCGTTGAGCCAAAAAATGAAATAAAATTTCCTTCAAGTATCGGCCACGAGATATTGTTTCGAAAAAACTTTTTTTTCTCTGATAAATGACGTACCAACGGTGTTCCAAATGTTTTCGAATTTAAATGATATTCAATTTTTACAACTAGTTTCACTATGATAATTTTCACAGATTTTCCTTCCTCGTGGAAATACCTCTTCCAAATATCTTATCATTCGCTTGTCATTTTTTTAAGCACGATTCTACTTGAGCCTCTTGAAAAAAAAAAGGATGATTTTAACATTTTTTTATGAGATCATGAGTTTGGGAGTAGCCAAACTTTTGACGTTCTCGTATTTATCAAATTTGACGAGCACGCGACCGTTCGTCTTTTTCAATTCAAATTGTCAATTTGATATCGTCCGGGCTAATTTTCTAGAGATCCAAAGCCGTTTTGAAAATCCGTGATTATAACCAGTTATCGATCAATAAAACTGAACGAAAAAACGTGCATTCAGAGGTAAGAATATACGGAGAAAATCCTCGGAAAAAGTGGTAGACTCGTTTGGATTCAGAATCGTTTTTCCATTATTTTCTTCTCCAATAAATGGCTTCAATGTGGGTTTGGGCTGACCCCAAGCTATCCTTTCGCATAATTACCCATAAAATGTTTAATTTTGCCCAAAAATGACAATAATCGTCCACGTTTTATTCGAAGTTTCTGACACGTGTCAAAGTCGTTGAAAATAGCGCATGACAAATATTGGCTGGTAAACGTATTTTTATTTCAAGGTCAGTCAGTTTTCCCTGTATTCCAAAACGTCCGAGACTCAACGAAGCTTGAATTATTGCAGGTGACGCGGACGGAATGTAGATCCCTGGCAGTCGCCACCCACTGCGTTACGACCACTGTCCCTCCCCGGAAAAGCAACAAAAAATGTAGCACGAAGAATAAAAGAGAAACGTTAAACATTATCAGCAGCCGAAGAAGCCGAAACAATAATAACAAAAGCAAGAGGACAAAAGAAAAGAAAAATGGGCAAAGAATCCAGTTAAAAGCGAGTTCAACTAAAGACAATTTAAATCCTCGGGTCGAGGAAACATATTTTATCCTCTCTTTCTCTTTCCGTCTCTCCACATATATATATCTCTTTCTCTCTCTCTCTCTCTGTCTCTCTCTTACTTTTTTGCTAGGTTCAATAACTCAAACATCACAATTCCGTTACCTGCCATCCAAAAAAATTGCCTTATTATAATCATGAAAAAAAAAAAAACAAATCGTTTTAAAAAGAACACGAGACATTTCATGACCAATCTTTTAGGCACGCAGACGTCAACGCTGTATTATTTTTCTACCGAAAGTCTGGCGTGTCTTTTCAATCAAAGATAATACGAAAAATGATTTACCGTCGGAGAAGATGAGCTCGCTGTTTTTTTCGGCAACCACCCATCATTTTAATGATTATCTTGTTAGCGCAGAAAATGAGGGCTCGGCGTTTGAGACTCTATCGTAAAGTTCAATGATGAGAGCGTCGGGCGAATACGAAACAATATATGTGTATATACGTGTACATATATTTCGAATAAACGTGCAATAGAGAGAAAAGAGGCGAATGTAATTCTGGTCTTTATTAATTAGTTGAGATGTGTTCGGCTGTGCCGAAACGTGTTGTTTTTTTTTTTTTTTCTTTTTATTAGCTCGAAATTTTCTAGAAACGAGTGATCGTTGGTCAAGAGCTCATCAACAATTTTCGAACGATTCAATTAAATTGTCTTGGTTTAGTCGAAAATGATAATCCACTTTTATCGATTAAACATTGATCGATGACTCTTTATTCATTCGTGTCCGAGTCATCGATCAAAATTCTTCACTTTTTCCACAACTGAATTACAGTCACGCTCTCACTCGTATTAATCCAAAGGAATTATTGTTATTATAAAGTTTCGAATTCTTACATTAATGTACAGGCCGAAATCGAAATTTCGGCCGGATTCGTTTTGCGATGATGGGTGGTGAACGATGAAACACGATTGTATCGAATCTATGATTATATCTTCGTCTCGTGGACCCGAAATCTACTTTTTATTTATTATTCGTACGATCGAAATGGTGCACGATTAATTGGGGTTTCGTTTTATTGCCGCACTTGCAAACCCACGACTTTTACTACTCTCTCTCTCTCTCTCTCTCTCTCTCTCTCTCTCTTCCTTGCACTTCCTTTTCTCTTCCGTTTATATCATTATATAACACGTGAACATCGTCACGTCATTGTACAATCAGTATAGGTCACTGGACCGAAAAAAAACTTGTTGAACTAGCTTAAACGCTGACGAACGGAAGGAAAACGGTGACTATACAGAATCTTACAATATATTCATGAAACAATCTGGAATTTTATATATATATATACCTATATATATAAAATACAGCAATTTTTTGAATATAAAACGTGTATATCGTTGAGATCAAGATGCTGTTTTTTGTTTTCGTTTGGCGATGAGTAAATTAATTGTAATCGACGACCCTGTGTTGAATGGAAACAAAAAAAAAAACTCGAGTTCCGTATAATCGTAGACTCTCAAAATATCTCCGATACTCGTCGCCGGTTTAAAGCCCAAAAGTAAAAAAAAAAACACGAGCGAGCATCGATCCTGTACGATCCGAAAAGAAATCGGATCGGATAATCTCTTGGAGAATTGTAATAGCAATAGAGCACACAAAGGGCGAGTCACGAGCGTTAACGAAAATTTAAAAAAAGAAAAGAAAAGTAGCTCGAGACGAACTTAATAAATAAGCAAGAATAGAGAGAAGAGTCGAGGGAGAATCAACCATCATGAATAGTGCGGCAAAAAAACAGATATCCACGAACGTATGGAACGCGCAAGCCGTTGCGACGCCACTGCGTGAATAAAGCGCGAAATAAATGAGAAAAAAAACACACACACACACACATACATACGAATCGGGAACGAGAATCTCGACGACGATTTCATTATACTCGAGAAGGAGAGATTGAAACGAAACACAAAAAAATAAAAGAAAACGGGAAAATGGGAAAAAAAAGGATAATGCAAAAAAAAAGAGGGCAAACAAATAATAATGGTATTTGCGTTTATCTACCCTATGATTTTTAAATGTGTGTTCTTGCTATCGAAAATAAGGGCGTCTAGTTCGCAAGGCTGTTGGCCATCTCGTTTTAACGACGGATGTACGGAGCTTTTGCCAACGAGAGAGAGGATACACAAGATGATATCCAACTTTCATTAAATGAAATCACAAAGAGCTTTCGAGTATCAAATGATTCTTATAAATAATTGAACTTCGAAAAACCTTTCACGTCTTTTCAATGCTTAATAAAAAATGAAGAAAAAAAAAACAACAAATGAATACATAAATAAATAAATAAATAAATAAAGGAAACGAGATACTCGAGGCCAAAAGCGTTCCCGGTATAATAAATTAGTTTAGTAGATATTTATCTCGCAGGAAGTTGAGTAATTCCTCGTATTAGCTATATTAACACATTATTCCATCTTCTCATCACGAAGTTCGCGTGCGCCGGTCGTTTATAAAGTCGTAAACTTATTCCTACGCTTTAGTGTGACAAACAAACAAAAATCTTTCATCTAAGTAAACAACAACAAAAAAGCCTGTATGATCTTGAAGTGAGGTTTGGCAAAAGCTTCGTCTTGCGTGTCGATTGTGGCGATACGATGACGATCTAAAACATCGCAGACAACTAAACAAACAAACAAACAAACAAAAAAACAAAAACGGTAAATGAATTATTTCGCGAAAATAAAATAAAAAGTCATTGATACACACGCACGAACACGTACACGCGCGCGTGCGCGCAGACACGAACACACATCACACGTACCCAACAAACAAAACACACAGTCACACACAGAGACACACCCTCATGTACACACAAGCGTACACACACAAACACACATATATAGAAATATCTTCAGTACGATAAATATTAATAAAATAATAACTCTATCTCTCTTTGCTACCAAGTTGTACTTATTCTTAATTAACTTGTACAAACAAAAAAAAACGATGTGTTAAATAATAAATATATAATATAATATAAAAGTATAAATAATACATATTATGTATTATAAATATTTACATTATCGTAACATTAATTACATATTATTACGGATTATTAATTATAATTATCTATCATTGTTATTATTATTCATTGATATCACATTATAGAGAAGCGAGAGTACGATGTAAAACAAACGATGTGAGAAGAAAAATCACATACGGAGAATGAATGCTAAAGCGCCCGCCAAATCATTGGACGAGCATTGTGTATTACGATGAGAATTTGTGATGGCCCTTCGCGAATGAAAATGAAGCGAGGTGACAAAAAAAAAAACAAACAAACGAACAAACGCATGAAAAGGCTGAACGGTGTGGAAATTACGTCGATCTCGATAAGTAAGAAAGTACTCGGAATACGAAGAAGGGGAGATGGAGGAATGGAAGCTGGCAACGCGAATGTTTTCCCAAGTAGCTCTTTTTCGTGTGTAAGGCCAATTTAATAAATGAATTACCCCGATGACGACCATAATTATAAATCAGCATACACGACCGACGTTTAAATTAATTCTGGAACGCAGAAACGAAAAAGTATCGATTGTTCGGCGAGTTAAGGGAAAAGTGTGTTTTTTGCCGCGACATTGATCGAAAAAAAAAATACTCTCTCGATCCACGCCTCGTTCAACACTACGAAGAATTAAGGAGTCAACATTCATAAGTGCTTTCCAGACTTAACTCACGTTCGCGTGCGAGTACACGCCAGTGATGTTTGTTTTTCTTTCTTCTTTCGTCATTTTGTGAAAAAGAAAACTTAATCGTACCAGCACAATTACTTGAAAGAAAAAAAAAAAAGAAAGAACCGTACATTCGTTCAAACATCGTTCGATGTACCGATGAGTCCTTTGAGTGTGCTTCGCCTCTTCGTTCTTTCGATTACCGAGCATTTTTTCTATTCCTCGATATCATTTTTTTTTTTTAATCAATAATGCTCGGAACGTCGTTACATCAGAACCTTGCAACCGACCCGAACGAATTTCTTTCTCGAAAGTATCCGGAATGTCAATGAAAAGGAGGATGCTCGTATAATTTCTATCGAAACGAAACCACGTCAAATAATTTTGCAATCGATCCGATCAATGTAAAGTTTGATCTACCCGCCGATCGCTGTTTGTACGTTTATTGAATTTTTTCGATATTTATCTCTCGTCTGATTACCTCTTTGTAAGGACCTCTCCTCGGCGCTACATTTTTTCCAGTACGGTCCACTTTTGACGATTTTCCGATACATAAAAAGAAAAGAAAAAAAAACATAAGGCGCATCGAAAATGCTAAACGATTGATTCGTCGAAACAACCTCAATGATCTCTGTGAAGAAAAATGCAGATCGAAGTCTAAGCGTTGTAAAAGGATATTGTTTTTTTTTTGTCCGAAATAAATCAACTATTAAAGACGTAGCACTACTTATACAATTCTTTTGTATACCTGTCTTATACTTTTTTGCACAGCTACTGAAGTATTTCGGAGCGATATCTGTAACAAGATTTTCGATATGCGTTTTTTCTTAATAAATAAACAAACAAACGAAACATTTTGATCTTCATCGTAGCCTTTTTACTTTATCCATCGAATATCTTTGTATTTCGAATGTTCTCGACTACGAAAAAAAAAAAAATTATAAACCACATTGAAACAAAAAAAAAAATATCGTAATATTTTCATCCACGGACGATGTAATTTTTCTTTCCCGTTGAACGGTGTAAGGAAAAAACGCGGAAAGGAACGAAGCCCCGAAACGAGGAGTGCCGAAGTGGCGAATGTGATTCTGGAAAAAAAACGACAAAGGATTGCCGAAAATTGACGTAGACTAAAACATTGCCTCGTCGAACATTCAGTCTGACAAGGACGTGTACGAAGAAACTGAAAAGCTTTGGGTGAAAGCTCTGAAAAAGTACTTCAACATTTATCAGTTTTCAATCGTTCGCAAAACTTCCGAAACTGACATTTTTTTTGGTAAATTGTAATTCCTAAAAAAGAAGAAATACAAATTTGAAGATTGCTGTGAATATTCCGTTTATACGATACAATTTTACAAAAAACAATTACGTGGGTTGCTTCAAATGAGTAAAAAATCGCAGTAAAAAAAAAAAATATTCGTACACCTAAAGCAAAATTGTCGTGATTTTGGCTTCAATATCTTCTTCGTGTTTGTTCAAAAATTTTGTAAATGGATAATATGTATATTTAGCATAAGCTATGGAATCCAAAAATGAGTTATAATGAATTATTTTTTTTCGAACGATAATTTGATAAACACGAGGTGTACGAATACTTTTTCAACCACTTTATAGGGAAGTAGTAAACGTTCGGCTGCAACCAATCTCGAAGGACACTTCATGTTTTCTGTACAAGACGTTTCGGTAGAATCACTTACGGAGGAAAAGAAACACAGCCGTGCACGCTTTTGTCGAACAGACTGTAAAATATTGCCCCGTAAATACCGAAACAGAATAAAAATAGACATAATTGAAGTGACTTTATGAGCTTCCGCGTCGACGCGGTTCTTGACGGAAGGAAGATTTTCAATTTCGCGATTTTCATTCTCGTCCTAACTAGCTAATGAGTTTTCCCGATTGTATCGTGATTAGAATGTTCGTAAATAACGACTTGGCTAGCTTCATTTTTAACAAGCAACTTTCTTACATAAGCTTTGCGCGTTTCATCACGCTCGTCGTTGTTCGTTTATTGCGCTGCCGCATTGATCATTCAACTTCAAAGCAAAATCTTTCGCTATAAAACAGTGAAAAACGCATTTTCGCTGTTATATCGATGGTTTTTCTCGCAAAGTATATACCTAACGAATTTCGTATCGATATACTTAAAATCGGTGAAGTTGTCAAATTCAAAGTGAAACTCGAGTATTTTAGTAAAAAAAAACCCGATTTCGATGGGTGGCCGTGAAATTGACGATAAGAGGTAAAGTTCAAAAGATCTCAAGAGGGTGACTTCACCCAAAGCAAAACTTCGACGCAGTCTCCATTCGAGCTAATATCCACAAATGTCGGGTGAGTTTTTTTCGAAATCGTAAACGATTAACGACTAATCGTAGACGATCACCGGTTTCTGAAGATATGTAGTTGAACCGAATGATTTAAGTGCCAAAATGTGTGTTTTGCACGTTTATTTTCATGGATTGAAGAAATTGGATGGGAAAACAACCGTTCGTCTATCAATTTGACATTGCCTGGACAAATTCGGTGAAATTCTGTAGAGCCGTTTGAAAATGCGGAAAATTCAATTTTCCATTCTACCTAAATTTATAAAACTGTCCAATCTGCTTCAAAGAATTCAACGAACTGTACAAGCGCTTTCTTTCCAACCGTCTTTGTGATCACGGAAGATATTTTGCGTTCTTTTCAAAATCACTTTTCCTGTAAAAGACTTGAACTGTTGAAGTATTCCAAATACACTGGTCAGTTGGATGGAAAGTTTTGATACGTTCAGCACGAGGAATATTTGAAAAGCATTTCGAAGTTTAATTAATAGTTATGTAAAAAATGACCAGCTTTTTCATAGTCTTCACGTGCCCTTTTTATCCGTCTGTTGATTGTAATGGCCTTCTTTCAAAACTCTACCAAAAATCGTCGGCCAGCTCGTTGGAACATTGAACTCTAGCGCCATATTGCAGCCGAAGAAAACAAATACTTATCTTCTGAGGCGGAACTTGTTGTTAATCTCTTCATCGTGACCGTATCTGTTTTAAATCTCTATCTGACCTTCACGTCCACTTGTAGCGGCGGATTAACATTCTTTGATCCCATTGATTGGCTCGCACGAGTTATTAAAGCCATACAGTCGATTAGTACTAACTGTATCACGAAATTCACGTTTATTTATTGCTGCTCTGATTATACGATAATCCGAGATAAGTATCTGATACTTACTGTTTTTAAAATAAACATTCTGGCTTTTCATTATTTTCTTCCATGGCTTTTCTTTTTCACGAAGGCCTCACAGTAAATAAATCGAAAGAAAATTTATCGTAAGAATCAACTTCCCGATTGGTGCTCACGTTAACCGAACGGCTTACGTAGATCGACATAACCTCAAAAGCATCCAAAACCAGTTTTCTCACGGACGGTTACATTCTTTCAGAAAAGCCGAGAATCAGTCTCTACAAAAACCATAAACACCAAGCTTTATGCTCTTATTTTGCATTAAAAATGATTTACGTTTGAGAAACGTCAGTTTGAAAAGTTAATCTATGATGCAGCTTCGAGATCGCTCTAAGAGAGCACGTTTTCGACGGAAGAAAAAACAGACCTTCACGACTGTCGTCTTCAATCGTTTTCAACTTGTATGCGGATAGCTAAAGAATTGTACGCAGACAATAATGACAATTATTTGTCCGAGTTGTTAGATTTAGTAAAATACAATACTTTTTTATGATAACATTGTTTTAAACGTACTCAAGTACATCGTGTCGTCGTCGCTTCTCGATGTTCACTTTATCACAAAGAAATCTGAGAAGGGGGGAGATTGCTTTTCGGTAAGTCATAAAAGCGTAGGCTAGCTTTCGATTAGAGGTAGTCGATGCGTAGGTCTCGATGATCTACGTTATATCAGGGTGAAAAATAGCAAACCATTAGTGACACTCGAAACTTCGCGCGCTTGATAAGCCTTACTTGACGTAAATAGTAGCGGGAATATATAAATCGAAAATGGTGCATGAACCACGGGTGAAGAAGATCTCAGTGGCGTCGCTGATGAAAGTTCCACGCCGTCGACCGAAAGGTATAATTGTTTTTGTTTAAAAATTCCACCGTGAACTTTGATGATATCAACGAGATAACGAAGCGGCAAGTCCGATGACGCTACCGTTCTGTTTCTTCAAAAAAAACTTACATTCTTGATCCATATTATGAGTAGATATTGAACTGCTATCATTGACAGATTTCTGATAAGAGGTCGATGGGTAAAATGGACGATAAGATATACTAGTCTTTGCGTACATCGATAAGATTTTTGCACGAGTTCCATACAATCGCAGCAACGTTAAATAAATACCGATAACACTGAACGTTTAATGTAAGCCCTAATTGGAATATGACTGAATGCTGACCTCGTATATACATATCTATGATAGACAAACGTTTTCATGGCTGTCACAGAAATAAGATATGCCAATTGATTTGAAAAAAAAAAAAAAAGAAAAAGGTATTTGTTTTTTTTAGACATCTTTATCACGAATTTCATCTCCAACGTTAATTAACAACAATTTATAGCTCCCGTTAGTTAGGACCCTTTTTTTAGAATCCTGACACTCGGTATGAATGATGAATGTTATAGTTTCAGTTTGTTCTCAAATGTTGCTATTATACACACGAACGAAAATGTATACCGTACCGGGTAAATACAAATGGCCGTCGAGCTATAACGAAACGTCAACATCCTCGAAGTTTTGCGTCTGGCATTTGGTCCTTGCCTATTCGGATCTCGAAATTTTTGTTGAAATACTTTCCAAAATGGCTCAAGGGTTCGATTTTTTAAACCACTGAGATACGCCACTCTGAATTTATAACCAATACGCTAACTACGCAAATTAACTGGAATTTAACTTTAGTAAAAACCAAACTTACGTAAAAAATGGAAATCCCGATATCACACTTACAAGGGTTGTTCTTTCAACATTGCTGAAACGCCGAAGGATGAATACGAATTTTCGTGGAACTAGTTTTCAAAATAACGAATTTCCATACGAAAATTTACACCCTCTGTTTTATCCCCATCGAAGTTGGTAAAATTATTTCTTGACGTTTGGTTGCGTCAGATAAACCCACTGCCTAAATATCATGCAATTAGCTTCAATGGTTTTGACTCGGCGTTGCTGATTGAATCAGGACGTGTTGTTTTGTGTATTGGAATCATTGAGAGGCTTGTTCCTTTCCAGCTGCCTTTGGATGTCGACACACACAGCTAATCTTGATGACCTTAGGATTTGTTTGCTGCTATGCCGTAAGGGCTGCACTATCGATAATCCTCGTAACGATGACTGATGCGAAGTCATCAAATCCAGACTTTCCGGTACCACGGATTTCTTCACGATATATATTCAACATAAATAGCTACAACTGCTCAATGTGCCGTTTGCCTTTCAGCGATTCGACTGGAACGATTCAGTTCAAGATCTCATTCAGAGTTCGTTTTTTTGGGGCTACGTTGCAACGCACTTGCCGGGTGGTATGATTGCACGACGATGGGGTGTTCACAGCTTGTACACTTGGGCAATAGCAATATGCGGAGCTTCCACAATCCTCATACCTGTAGCTGCCATTTACGGATCGTGGCCAGCTGTTATCGTTTGTAGAATCATCGCTGGGACTTGTCAAGGCATTGTTCCACCAGTTCTGCATACGTTGTTATCGAAGTGGGCCCCGCCCGAAGAACGAGGACGTTTCGGTAAACATAATCGTCGAAAAAACAAACTTACTTCCATATAACCCCCTACGAATCGAAGAAAAGAAGAAAACGAACTGAAAATAAGTATAGATTAACGATTTAACATAACTGTGAAAGAAATCGCAAACCGTTGGGATAATTGTCGAAAATATTCAGTGAAATGTTGAGGTTAGGAATTTTGACCTGTTGCACACTGTTCAGTCGTAACCGACGACTCGATAGTCAACGACATCGATCTTAAACACATATAACGACTTGGACAATGGTATTAGGCACCCTATAAAATATTGATACTTTTTAAGGTACACGAATCATTGCAAATGCTTTCCATTAGTTTGATACGATTGTCTCTTTAGGGACAATTCTTTTTCGTCTGGGTTCGCAAATTAAACATTGGCAACTACGTTTTAACTTTTAAGAAGAATAATATTTCGTTAAAACTGCTCTTTGGTTAATATCTTGTCGAGCTTGCAGTTCTTGTCAATTCCAATAGTATATTACCTATATCTAGTAGTAAATAGTAACTTTTATTATTCGCATTAGGCAGATGCAAGACTAGTGCGTTTTTGCGACCTCTTCGACCCAAAGAAAACCCCGAGAACCGTCTTTCTCCGAGTTTGATAAAAATCATAATTGTATAACGGTGGAATCCCACTTTTGAAAGACGAAACGTGAATCAAGAGTTTTTTTTCACTTTTCGGCAAAAACTTTTTGCCGGGACAAAATTTGGAGAATTTCGAGATATTGAACGTAACTGGTTGCACTGATTAACGATTGAGGTGAAAAATTTTATATTGTTTATTGGAAAAATATAATTCTTAAATTCGTAGCTCCAAAAATTATGATCCAATTTGCATGTGAATTTGCACGTGCGCGGAGAATTTATACTCTGTTTATACAACAACCGTAAATTGGCAATGAAAGTTTTGTAAATATCTCAAATTTGCAGACGAACAGAAACCTACAGCTTCTTTTTCGGATACGTAATTTCAATAATCTACATCTCGTGCACCCAGTTTCTTCATTATCTTCGGCTTTATTGATATCTCCCACGTTATCGATTTCTTTTCTGCGTTGTTAATATAGATTTCTTTTCTGCGTTGTTAATATCGTCCAGATTTTTCGAACATTTATTTTCTGCATGTTTATCTACAAAAATCATCTTTCCATCGAAACATGGAACATTCGCTCCTCAATCGCGAGTGATCAAATATATCTTCATATATGTTTTTGCTAAAAAAAAAAAAAGAAAACTCAATTCATAGTTTCATCGTGTATGAAAAGAATTGAGGAATGATATATTTTTACACTCGAACTTCAATCTCGTTCCACTGAAAACGAAAAGAAAACCCAAGTTTTCAGGGGTGCCTTTAACCGCTTAAAAAAGTAGTTATTTATTTTTTGTTAGTTCCTTTGGGTATTTCTTCATTTTCTTCTCCTATACTACCCCAAACCCAAACAAACCCAAACAAAAGAAGAAGGTTTTGCGAGAATAAAACACGGAAACGGATTTTTATATATTATCTAGATATATCTTAGGTTATATTATATCTAGATTTCATTATCATGAAAATGATAAAAGAAAATCATGTCGCAATGAATATTGGATACTAAGAGAGATTCTACGATAAACCAGAGTAATGAAAAAAAATATATTTTATCCACACATTTCTCGGAACTGTGACACTTCAAATGGCAAAATGATGATTTTTAGGGTCTTTCGTCTATACCGGCGGATGGATAGGAAACGTTGCAGCCTTTTTGAGTTGCGGGCTGATCGCCGATTCTTCTCTGGGTTGGCCCGGCTGCTTCTACATCTGGGGAAGTTTGACGCTTGTTTGGGCTTTAGCCTGGTTTATGATAGGCAAAGAATCACCCGCTGATCATCCCTCTATACCCAAAGATGAAAAGGAGTACATCGAAGTCAGCCTCGGCGTAACGGAAACGTCCGAGGTAAGAGATTTATTTTTTTCTTCAATTCATATAGATACTGTTTTATCTAAGTAACGATATTGCCCAATCCGAGTTGGTAGAAATGTGCAATGAAGTGATCGAAGAAAACTGACAGTCGTTCTTTTCGAATTTGTCTATTCGGTACATGCGCTAAAGCAAAGAAGTAAAGTCAAAGATAAAGTCTTCATATTAATATTTAGAAGTCCTTCAACACAGTTTTTCATTTTCTACGCTAATAAACAACTTTGCGTGTTGATTATGAATTATATATTCCGTCAACGGTTAAACATACGATAGCGCTGAAGATATATTTTTATATTTATTTTTATCGAGAATTGAACGCCCTACAAATAGAATAATTTGTTATCGTTTTATGATATAAAAATTGAATTTATCGTAAATGTTTTTTCACTCTCTTTTTTCACTCTCCTAGCCAAACTTATCCAAAAATATCGTTTGACTGTTTTGTCGTTTTATTTTCTTTGATATAACAATGAATTAATATATTCATCAATATATGACGTAACAATTAACTTTCGAGTACAACAACTGTTATTTATGAACGTTATTTGTAATGACTTTGAAAAGAGTGGATTTATCACAAAACGATAAAAAGTCTTTTTTATAATTGGTCTTGGAAACGTTCACATTCGATATCTTCGCTGCACAGTCACCCGTCAACATGTTATGAAATTCAAGAGCACCAAGCAAAGTTTTCTTCCTGTTATCAGGATGGAAACAGAAAATCGCGATAAGGGCTACTACACACGAATATTAAGGGCCCCTGTTTTGCCAGACGTTTTATTTTGCCAAACCCCATCAACAAAGTAGAAAATTAAAATAAGATCGTTCATTTTGTTAAATAATCTCAATGTACGTATTTCCGCTATACATTTCGGTGATTAATTATTTGGTTGTTTGGTACAAATATGATAGAAAAATGGTGTTCGCTTGCAGGTTTTATCAACGCCCTGGTGTGCGATTGCAACATCCGCTCCTCTATGGGCTCTGCTAATAGCGCAATGCACACAAGCTTGGGGATTCTGGATGCTTCTTACGAAGACACCGACTTATATGGCCAGCGTAATGAATTATAATATCGGCGAGGTAAACGATACTACCATCATTACGATTTTCATTAAAGCCTATCCATTAGAGTTTAATTAAGTTTTTAGGTTATAATTAACTTCTAACCCACAGAATGGCATGCTATCCGCTATTCCGTACTTCTGTGCATGGCTGCTGAGTTTTCCAGTCAGCTATTCAGCCGATCTTCTAATTAGAAGAAACGTTCTGTCGTTGAAGACAACCAGAAAGCTTTACAATACTCTCGGTGAGGTACTGCCGGCTTTGGCACTAATCGGGTTAGGTTTTCTCGACCGTGATTACCCTGGCCTCGCCGTGGGTATTCTTACCATTGCGGTGTCCACCAATGTTGCTGTTTTTTGCGGTCATCAAGTCAATCACATGGACCTTAGTCCCAATTTCTCTGGTACACTTATGGGTATCACGAATGGCGCGGCTAATGTTTGCAGTATCTTAGCGCCTATCGTTGCCGGTGCTATTGTCAAGGACAAGGTTGGTATTTTCGGTTTGCGAAACTCGCTTCGTATTTTCTAGTAGAACTCGTACATTCATCATATGAAAGGTAATTCAATGAGTCCGTATCAAGGGAATGGTACAATTTAGTCGTTGCAAGAAATAACTACCTTTTTTCTAGAATTACAGATTTTTAACAATAAATTATAATATCAAAAAGATTTGCGAAATAATTCTAACTTAACCTCAATACTAACGGTTGAAATCCTAACGTAAGGTTTCTTGATATCATTCTGATTCTCATATATTTATGTTCAACTTCTCTGGGACTCGTTTACGATCTAGGCTCAACCGTGATTTTTTTCTTCCTTACAGGAAAATGCTTCGGACTGGAGAAACGTTTTTATCCTTTCTGCTCTAATTTACATAATTGGAAGTTTAGTGTTTATAATATATGGGTCAGCGAAGATTCAACCTTGGAATGAACCCACGTGGTCATCCGATTCCAAAAGACATACCTCGCTGAACAAGATACCCGAAGTACCCTCTACACTGGAATTGGACAAGAAGTCACAAGAGGTCGATCGGAAGAGCTGAAGAACTGAAGTAAAATTTGGAAGATTTTCGAAGTTCGAATCGCTTAAAATTCGGTGTCTTTCAAAATTCAAATTCGCGGCTGAGGGACGACATCTACGGACTATATAAGAAAGATTATACTTCTGTTGAAACGCGACAATTTTACTACATTTTTGTTTAATTAATCGCATTTTTCATTCAGAACGGCTGTTAAGTACAAAATTCATCTTCTTATCAGATACGAATCATTAAATAAAAACTCATCAATAACTAACTCTACGAATCGAAAATAATTAGCACCGCAAGAATGTGTGCCTATCGAATGTACAGACTTTAAGATAACTGTATAGCTTCATCTCCATTGAAGAACAAATGGGAAGTATGATGAAAGATTTAAACATTTACCAGTTGTCCGGTGCTTCGAAATAAAAATTTTGAACTGCCAATAAGTTCCAAGATTAATAAAATATAAAAGTGCCAAGTGAAGATATTTCCGCTTTCGAATTACTTTCGTTTGTTCGTTACAGTTTTATAGGCTATTTATTGTTGTATGATTTTTTTTATTCTCCACGCTTTCAGCGAATATAAATAGAGAATTGAAGAAAACTCCTTTACTTTGTCTGAATATTCACTCCGAACCTTAGATCTCTTTGTATTTTTAAATTCATTACGAAATAACTCCACATTCAAGCCTGAAAATCTGTTTAAAAAAGCCGCTTCCAAATCTTCCGTCAAATTACCGGAAGTCCGATAATAATTCAGTCGCCGTTGATATTTTTGATTATCTGACGGTGCAATCGACTCGTTAGCAGGTTTATCTTTTTCCTCAAATTGCTCCTCTGTTTCAGATGGTGGAAGCTGACAGGGTGAAATTTGTGTCCCCACATGTTTTTCTGCCTATTGCTAAATATATGGGATCGACATGTAGAATCATATGTCTGCGAATGTAACAATTGCCTGATGATGTTCCATTGAATTCTGAAGAGTCGTTTGGAATGTCCGTATCTACTACGAAATTCTGCCTTACCGACGGCGATGGGATGTCCACCCCTCTTAAGATCAATTCTCACGCCGACCGAGTGATAATGAGTCCGAGATAAATAATTAAATTGTAGATCCCCGATTATTTCTGAAATAGTTAACCTCTTCGTAAAACAAAGGTACTCGTAGCATTCTGCTGAACGATGAACAACTCTTCGTTTGTTCGAAATGTTCTCTCTTTAATCGGAGAGAACCCGGCGGTCAGATTTTTACCGACTGAACGTGTGGCATGCGTCCTCAACGTTGGCAGCACTTCCACCAGAGTTCTTCCGAATGCTTCTCTATTCTTCCAAATACACAGCTGATTCATGAATAAATTCGCACGAATACAGATCACGGTTATATGTCATGATACGCAACACGAGAGACGACCATTGACGTTTTCTCACCGAGAGATTTCGCCTCGCGTGATTTCGCGGTTGATCGTTGCCCCGTGTTCATCGATCGTTCTTGCCTGAAAACAAAGATTCGCTGGACGCGCAAATCAGTGACAACATCCCCGTCTTAAATTGCGTAACGCTTGTCGTAATAGCTTTAAAACACATATATATATATGTATGTGAATCCACAAAAACGTTAAACCTGCAAAATTTCGTGACGTTGCTGCTGAAGCGAGCCAACGAGATGCCGGGAGAACCGCCTATATCGAGTAGCAATAAGACGAGTGGCAAGTCAAAGAGAATATCGATACCGCGAGTCCAGAGCGGCACTGACAACGAGTTGCAATCGCAATTGAGCCAGAGCGGCTCCACACCGCTACAACCAATGTCACTTCACTACGTAAGCCTCAGGTCGGACATAGACGATAGTCCAATTCCACCTGCTGTGCACTCTCGTTTGTTGGATCTCTTTCAACAAATACAAAAGGAATTCGAAACGCTGTGCTTGGAGAACATTGGGCGTAAGTGCCAAACTTGGAAATACGCATGACAAACTAATATCTTCTTTCTTTTGAGAAGCATTCACCGAATAGATAATGATACTGTTTGCAGTGCAGGAAAAAATAGATGCTTTGAACGAAAGATTGGAGAGAGAATGTTACGGCTCAGGGGAGCGCAGCTTACCACCAGGGGATCTCGTAGACTATATGGACACGAAGAATCCACTGAAAGCAAAGGGTATGTTCAGATTCTGAAGAAACATTCTTGTGACCTTAGAACACTTTTGTCGTATAATATTTCCAGTGTCCAGCATAGTGAACTTTTTACATTGTAATCTTATCGTAATTATTTATTCTGCATTATCTGTTTGCATAATACTGAATTCTCTAACATATATACTTTTCTGATTTCTCCTTTTAGTTTATCCGCAAAGCCATACAGCGGTTCATGCTCTTTTCTTTTTGCCATAAAGATTATAGTTTCCTTTACCCAGTTTCCTTTTCTTTTCTTTTGCAAATTAATCCAATTAAACGATATCACGTGTAAAAGATGTCAATAGTAAATATAAGCTATTTAGGTACAATCAGAGGAGCCTCGATAACTCTTATTACTATTCATTCGGCAAACTTGCTTGTCACGTTGAATCTCTAATAAATCAGTTGGCGACCGATGGCTGTTCCATTAAAGATTCCGTGTCTAACTCTCGCAGCAGTGAAAATCTTTTTATTTTTATAATCCCTATTATTTGTAGCCAACCGAATGTTCGATACGGAGATTTTCTTAGGAAAGTTTCTTTTCAAAAGGAAGCGCTGATGTGATTTCAATAATTTGCAGTGTCAAGTACAGGTTCCTCCGCTCAGAAAGTAAAAGCATCGCACAAGCTGAAAGCGCAGACTAGCAAGATTGTCTCCAGCTTCAAGAATCCAACGATGACATGCAGCATGCAGCGACAATACACGGGTCACCGAGATGGGGTTTGGGAGGTATCCGTGGGTCGTACCGGACAGCCGATAATAGCGACTGCTTCAGCGGACCATACGGCTCGTGTATGGGGCACAGAGAGCGGTCGTTGCCTATTGCAATACATAGGTCACAGCGGTTCCGTAAACTCGGTGCGGTTTCATCCGACACGCGATCTTGCGTTGACCGCTAGCGGAGATTGTTCGGCACATGTTTGGCAAGCTTCCGTTAATTGGGACATACCGAAGCGTCAATCGTCTTCGGAAGATCTCTCCAATACAGACAGAACACCCACGAACGCGATGTGCAGCGGTGGCGACGAGCTAGAAGAGCCACCGACGTTGCGAACGCCTGTACGCGAGTTGCTCGGTCACAGTGGTGTCGTTATGTCGGCTGATTGGCTTCCCAGCGCCGAACAGGTAGTCACCGCCTCCTGGGACAGAACGGCTAATCTGTATGACGCTGAGACAGGCGACGTCATACACACACTGTGTGGTCACGATCAGGAATTGACCCACGTCGCAACGCATCACGCTCAAAGACTCTGCGTCACCTCTAGTCGGGACAGCACATTTCGTCTATGGGACTTTCGAGAACCGATTCATTCGGTATCCGTTTTCCAAGGTCATACCGAGTAAGATATCCTTGATTCTTTCAAAATACTTTGATCTTGGGATAAAAACAAGATTTGGAATGGAGCCAAGAAAAGTATCACGGAACTCAAAAACACTATGGGTGTTGCTCTAATGGCTACTCTAATGAGTGATCCTGTCGCTTCCACTGATAATATTCAGATGGCATCCCCAAGACTTTCTGACATCAATGCATGTTAATTAATTGCATGCGAATTCTGGCAGAAAGTTTTAATTGAATTAGTTAAATACATAGCTGCATTTACACGTGGAGATAGTCAAGGAATATCAGAGCTTCCACCCATTCCACTACGTTTTTCCTGAACGAAAGAAATCATTTCTAGGCTATCGAACATTCACGATAGATCGCATATTGAAGTTGGACTTCATATTATAATAAAAATTTATTCTCATTGAGCACAGTAGTATACGTCAGTGTGAGATATTACTGTGGCTGAGAACACTCTTTGCAATGAAAAAAATGCGTCAGTCTGAATCAGTCTATAATCGATTAGTTATTTAGCCGACGAATTAATTATTTTGTCGAACGAATGCATGTTCTTATAGGACATTTCCGTCTTCCATTATAACAGTTGATTATTTGAAAATTTCTTGATCATATGCACATTTGCAAAGAGAAATTAACGTCCGCGAACAATAATTAGGGAAATGCTGGATTCTTCATTATCGTAATGACATCAGGTAAAATTTACGTATGCATTAAACTTTGAGGTTAAAAAGCTGATATCTTTGAGTTCAAACGCGACATCAATAGGCGCACTGTAGTACTATGGATTTCTCATAGAACATAAAAACTAAGAAGTATTACTGCGGAATTTTAATTAGATATGTAAAAAACTAATTTTTTTTGTATAAACCGTTTCGAAATTTTCCGGAAGTTTAAGAAGAGGAAAGTAAAAAAATGAACCAACATTGTATTTCTGTTTCACACTTCCGCATTGCCGCTCAGAGCCGTTACATCTGCGGTATTTACCCGGGAGGACAAAATAGTCTCAGGCTCGGACGACCGAACCGTCAAGGTCTGGGAATTGCGAAACATTCGTAGTCCCTTGGCGACGATAAGAGGCGACAGTGCCGCTAACAGATTGGACGTTTCGAGCAGCGGTATCGTCGCAATACCACACGACAACAGACAGATACGGCTTTTCGATCTAAGCGGACAGAGGCTCGGGAGGTTGCCGCGAACGAGTAGACAGGTACGATGACGAAACGCGACCTCGCGTGTTGCACGGAATGTCTCTCTCGGCCTCGTAATTATTACTTTCATTATAGCAATTAAGTGAGCGCGATGTTTCATTCTCACAGCAACGTTCCTTTATTTTCTTGATACTTCAGGGTCATCGCAGGATGGTGTGCTCAGTAGCGTGGACGGAGGAAGCAGGAGCCTGCAATTTGTTCTCGTGCGGCTTCGACCGAATCGTACTCGGCTGGAGTATACTTCCGGTCAAAGACGCTTAATTAAGAACCGCGGTTTAATCCCCGATTCGTATTTCGTCGGTATTGATGAAGCTCCGGTCGTGTAATCAAATGTTTATCTTATCGTGACATGAATCGGGAGCTTAATGTAAATATTATTATTATTATTATTATTATTATTATTATTATTATTATTATAGCTATTATTAATACTTATATCGATTATCATTATATCGTTGTTATCGCTATGTCCCGTTCTGTATCAGTGTGAGATTGGGCGTAGCTTCTGGTAGCCAAGGCAAGCTATTAGACACATAATCGTGAGCCAAAAATCCTCCGGCAAGTCCGATCAGGGATCCACCCCTTCCGCTCTCGCATACGACTGTGAAAAAAAAATTCATATCAACGTACTATATTAGTGTGAATAATTTTTATTCGTCGATCGGTTTGTCAATTAAACGAACAAACCCAAACAAAAAGACGAACGAAAACGAGGAGTCGCGGATTTTTATTGACTCAACATTTGCTTTCCTTTTCCGCGTTACCTGAGTAAGCGGTGAGTAGGCAGAGCATCGTATAACCGTGTATGAGGGCGTAATGAGGATCGTGAGCCACGTGTTCCCAGACGAGGCCGAGTAGACCCAATAACTTGGCGCAACCACCGACTGTGAGTGCACGAACGAGATCAACGGCTTTGTACCTGTACGGACGTTGATTGAAGAACAACCATCGTATCTCCGTGCCGACCATCACCGCTAGCACGAACGCGCTCAACGAGACACCGGTGTGAGCCAGCAATATGTAAAAATTACGTTCACCGTCGAATATGTCGTTTTTCAATCGATCGAGCCGTGCTGCGCTCTCGCCCTCGTTGGCCCTTTCTTGCGTCGACCAGACCCTGAATGACTCACTCAACAACAGCACCACCATTAATTTCCAGTAGGACTGGAAACCACTGTTGTAGAGAAGATGTCGGTAGGCGGGTTTCTCCAATAAAACTAGGTCCACGAGCACGATCACGGGGTCGTACTCGATGTACTTGTCCGCGAGACTCCCGCAATTCGTCTGCAATCGTTTACAGAGCTTTCATCAGGACAAGCGATATTCCTATGGTCATTTTGTAATTGCTTCCATCGCGGGCACATTTCCGATTTCTTCGTTTACGATTCATCTTGCCACGGTCTTATCATTTTTAGTTACATTTTTAGTAACACAGGCGTACGCCACTTTACTCGCGAATGTGACAGTCATGTGTACAGGGTTCACAGGAAGCCATGAAAGGACGGAGATTTACCGGGATTGAGGAGATAAAGATCGTATCGCTGGAAGAGTTCGAGATCGTACCAAAAAGCGCATATCAAAAGTGCTTCGAGGATTGGAAAAAACGCTAGCACAGGCGTATTATATCGGAGGTCGATTGCTTTGAAGGGAACAAAATAGATATTGATGAACCAAAGAAAGTTTTCACACGAAAATAAAAAGTCACCTCACTTTTCGAACAAACATTATATATACTATTATCATTATTATTATATACTGAGATTACTGTAAATGTAAAATTATTTACACCCAAACTGGAAGAAGGGATGTAATTGAATGCTACATCTTTATCAGGTAGTTCGTATTAATTTTCATTAGATAATTGGTTTTTAAGGAGTTTTGGATTATACCCATAAAAATATTTTCTTCGTAATTACGGAAGTCTTTTCAATGGGTGAAGTGTTAACGCTTTAGGAAGATTAAATAAGTTTGGAATGCGTCATGGCGCATTCGTAAATGCACACATTAGTTTCACATCTACCGGTAAAGTGATAAACACTAGACGATTATCGTATACTTCTTCCGGCATATTATTGCGTACAAAACACTCAGACATGTAGTGCAGAATCACCACGAGTCTGTGTAATTAGGGAGCTAACGCTACACATTTTGTCAAACAGAGATAATACAGTATTTCGTGGCAGGGCTTTCGACTGACACAACATTTCTGCAAAGCGTGCCTTTTAAAAGAAATCGTCTTAGAAGGCCGTTCTTGATTACAAATCAAACATGAATAAACAGCTTTTGACCAGTTCCGCCAATCGCTCTTTTACACACTTTAACGTAATCGATGCTGCGACGAAATCGTAGTAGCAGTCGCGAAATTTGACCGGTTTTCAAAAACTCGGCAAGTTTGTCAGCTTTTCATTCTTACGTCTCGTTAATTTCACGTTTTCGTTATTGCTTCGGAATGATAAGTGCTTTTTTGAAAGTTTGATGAGTTTATCTTTCATTTATGTTATTCAAAGCCTGCATCCGGTATAATTGAAATTTCCCATTGAAAATGTTACTTACACATTTGAGAACTTTAAGAACACTGGGACTGTAACGTCTGTAGAGTTCTTCTACTTCCACCCCGCAATTGATGCATGTATACATGTCAGCGTAGAGGGGGTTTCAACGGTTCGACTCGGTAGAAGTCAAATTGGCACACTTGCACACGAGAGGAACTGAAAAATGTAAAAAGCACTTGTTATGTTACGATGTAACAGTATTGTAACCTCGCACTTCTTCATCTAATTCTCTGTATTTCTGTCCTACTCGTGGCACCGTGATCGTCACGTGTAAAATTCTACCGCATGCACCTCTGCGTTGTACGGAACATCTGATTTTCACGACGCTGCCGAATTTCCATTCGGTCACGAAGCGCCACGACATTTCAAATATTTCGACGTTTTAACATTATACATTTTTTTACCCGAGTCGTTAACCCGAACTTTTATTTTCGAATTTGGAATCCTTGTGATGCAATGAACGTTACTGTAATTTTTTTTATTAATATCTTTTGCGTAAAAGCAAAGATACCACCGATACAAGTCTTTTGAGACTGCCACCGCCCTGATTTAAGACACTGCGTTAAAAACCAAATTTCAACCATCATTATCTTTCTTATTAAGTCGTGAACTTAATCTGAAACTTTGCATACGTCAATGTGGGTACTTCCTCTATGATAAAGTTGCACATAATTTTTTTCTTTCCATGAAAGGTTTCTGACGGAGCCTCCTCAATGGCGTATAGTTTTCGTGACGAAAGATACGACCGAACCGCGTTCCGGTACAATCATTTTGTCCCCGAGACATTGAAGCGCCTGACTGAGCACGTAAATCTGTAAAGAATCTTGGGAACGAAAACTAGGCGGTGAACGGAAATTACTTCTCATATTTTAGAAACAAGAAATCAATATTTTATTTAGTTTTTCTTTTACGACTCCAAACCATGCCACAGCTAAAGTATCAGTTCTGAAAAGATCTTCGTAGAAAGAACTGGCCTATCAAAAATGTAACAAAAGCATTTTTAATTGTAGATTAATTTTTTATCGTACTTTTTTCGTAGTAGCGAAAAAGGATTCTCAAAAATTGCAATAAACTCGTAAAATCCTATTTTTTGTTATAATTATCGATCGTGAAGTTTGTTCGTTCTCTACGACTTCCATCAGTCGTGTCTGAAGGTCAAATTCCCATATTTAAAGGTGAAATTCTTGAAGATCAATGTCGCAGCTTCCATAAATTAGACTCAATGTGTTAAGTACCAATGAATAATTGGTCACGCGTTGTCCAATTTGAACGAATACTAACGTTGACACGCATGTATAAATGCATTTGGAAGTACTCGGTAGACTCCCACCTTTTTCTTGAAGTGAAAGTCTTTGGAAAACACCGAATCTGATCAGAGTATGGTGGGGAGAAATGTGAAAACTGTGTTCTTTGTCCCACATTTGTAGAAGGCTCTCCGGACCGATCCGAGTGAAACTACCATCGGATCAGTTTGAAAACAATCGTGGAAGCGTCCGGTACACGCGATCATGGCCTCAAAAATAGCGATTACCTTGCCAACCGGACATCTCATACCTGCGGTAGGATTCGGTACTTGGGATGTGAGTATAGTTTCTTCATCAATCATCTAATAGATAGCACCCATAAACACCTTCAATTTCGCACAAGAAAAAAGAGACTATGGGCCGAATATTTCGTTTCACAGGCTAAAGATTTGGAGTTGACCATGGCCCTTGAAAACGCTCTCGAAGCTGGCTACAGGCACATCGATACCGCATCCGCATATTTCAATGAGAAAGTTATAGGCAAAGTACTCAGGAAGTGGCTCGATTCCGGCAGAATCAAAAGAGAAGAATTATTCATCGTTACTAAAGTGAGTTCAAATTACTTTACGTATTAACGTTTTTAGTTGACGGACTTTTTGGAAAAAGTGCCCATATTTTTGTCAGTGTTTATATGTCTAACTGGAAAAATGAATATCCGATAATTCAAAAGGTTGATCTTTCACGTATACGGAGAACTTCCGGAGAACGTGAAATTCTGCGGGAGTTCTATGCAAAAGTGCACAATTTTGATCATATATATTGCTTCCTTTCAGAAAAATTATTCAATTTTATTTTTTGTTACCCTTAAATGTTCCGAGAATAAAATCTGACCTACGTACGTACTGTAAGTCGCGGCGGCCAGCAGTGAAGCATGATCGTACAAAGACAGCTTTTAAATTAATATGTGAAAAAAAAAATTAGCCCCATAAGTCAGCGGTTATTGCAGTTTTGATAACATACATTTAGATTTTGTTTCTTACATTTACCTAATCCTTTATATGATAAATTTATGAAGAACTGAAACAAATTTCGGGCTTTATTTTCAAATAATAACGCAAACACCTTAACTTTTTTCGAAGTACTAAAAAAATTTGTGATCACATAGACGATACTGTACTCGTGATAACGCCAATTTTCTCCAGCAAAGATTTAGATTTTATCACTGTACAGTCTGCTGGAAGCGACTGTACGGCGATTATTTAATTATGAACGTTCTACAGCTTCCGCCCTTTGGCAATCGTCCTAGTGGAGTAGAAAAATGGATAAAAAGGTCTCTGGAGTTTCTACAACTGGATTACATCGACTTATATCTCGTGCACACTCCATTCGCGTTCGAAGATACCGACGGTGATGTAGACCCTGTCAGAGAAAGCAGCAAGATAAAATATGATATGAGCACCGATCATGTGGCAGTGTGGAAGGAAATGGAAAAACAAGTTAAGGCGGGTCGAGCCAAATCTATAGGCCTCTCGAACTTCAATCAGAAGCAAATAGACAAGATTCTTCGTCACGCCGAATTGCCTATTTCCAATTTGCAAATTGAACTGCACATCTACTTCCAACAGAAGGAAATGGTGAGTCTGACTGATCAAGCTTTTCCAGCTTTCGGTCACAACATTGTGAATTATAATTTGTTGTTCTCAGCTTCAGTACTGCAGGGACAAAGGAATTACAGTAACAGCTTATTCACCACTGGGGTCCCGAGGTTTCGTTCGACTACTGGGCAAAACAGATGTTCTTCCGAACCCCCTGGACAACTTAACAGTTCTCCAGGTGGCAAAGAAGCACAAAAAGACAGCAGCTCAAGTTATACTCAAGTACATTCTTTCTCTAAATGTCGCAACTATACCGAAGAGTACCAATCTCGAACGCTTGAAAGAGAACATTGATCTTTTTGATTGGGAACTCGACAATCAGGACATAAGCTCCTTGGCACAGTTGGATCGAGGCGATTCCTCCAGAGTTTGTGATTTCCACTTTTTCGAGGGAGTTCTGAAACACCCTGAATATCCTTTCTAAAAAAATCTCGCAAACTACCAGAACGGATAAAAATAATAGTTACACTGATCCTGACTGCTATTAGAAGTGAACAGTGATCGCTCATCGATATAATGCTATTTTGTGAGAAATATGTAAAACGGATAGGGTGTTCTCGTGACGCCAGCATTCTTTACTTTCATCAATTGTATATGTTGTATTAAGATACGAAATCGAGAATTCGCGCCGCTTTCCTTTTTTTTGTCTTTCAGGTATCGGAATTTCTCAAGGAGAAAGTTTATAACTGTTCTTTAATAGTGTTGATCGTTTTTTGTATGAACTCGCGGGTATAACCTAAAAAAATATACCTGTCCCTCAACTATACACGTATTTGATTCTCAATTTGTTGTCATTTTTCTTAACACTTACCGCTATTTTTTCATGTACTTTCGCATGATTGATGACATTGTTTGGGTTTGTGGTGCAGAACCTGTTATATCACGTGGCATCACGATGCAGCCGAGATTGTCGACTTTGTACAGCGGTACGAAGCGAACTACGTGCTCGTTTTTCTTTGTGTATAGTCATTCAAAAAGCAGTCATTTGTTTTGCCCGGACTCTTGCGCTGTTCCAACCTGGACGCCAAATATCGTCGATAAGAGGTTAACCTGCTTTGGCAACTCGTAAAGGGGGACTTGGAAAATTGAAGAAATAAGATAATTCATAAATCATTTAGAAATTTATTTATATCGGCATAAATAAAGTTGTGTACCAATTTTCATAAAACAACATTAATAATGAAAACACTAGTGGCGTGGGATCGGGATCACCGGTACTACGATTTGCAGATACCCAGAAATGTCTACAACGGGTGATTTTTCGTGAAAAAGAAAAGATACTCGTTGCGTTCTATTAAACAAGGAACAACCGCTATCTTTTCTTTGGTCCGAAATCGGACCCGTTTGAGAATTCGACAGTAGGTATTTCACCCACCGGATGTACCAGAGTATCAGAAGAATCGGGGCCGTCTATAGAGGCACATCACAATTTCCTCGTACTTTCGCATAATGCGATATGAGGAGCTGAAGTCGTATAGGGGTTTAGTCGGTAAGGAATAACAGTAAAGAGTTCAATTGAGAAAGATAAATATGAAAAAATCCAAAATGAATACATGTAAACTAATATCAATTAAAGATGCTATGAACTATCTCGTGACAGCTTCATCTTTGAACGTGAAGGAAAAAAAACGTTAAAAAATGCAGCACGCAATTTTCAACGTAAAGTAACGTAATTTCCTGCATCGCCTATTCCCCGGTTTCCACTTGTTGAATTCTGCCTATGTAACCCATTGCAGATAGTTCTTTTCGAAACTTGTTTGCCACATTGAAAGTTTTTTTATCGTGTTAGAGAAAAAAAGTTCAAAGAAATCCCGTGCAATAACTGAAGAATAAATCGTTTGCGACTGAGCAGGAATGCGCCTGATTATTTCCTTCGAAGGTCTAGTTTCGTAACGATTATCCTGTGTCCATGATTCACAGCACGTTTATTCGTTTTTGCATGCAACAATCTTAAGGTTATCCATTCAATTGGGCGATCATGCGTGAAACCGTATATTTTTTCGATACGATATCAATCATTCCAAACGGTCAGCTGAAAAAAGTATTCACGACAAAACTATACATCCGATATGTATAAAAAAAGATGAAGCATGTCTTGAAAGTTGTAGATGACGTACAAAAAATTAAAAAAATTGTCGGTATATTGAAAAAAATCGTTTTTTTAACCCACAAAGAGGGCGCTGTTTCAAAAGTAAAATCAACAGAACTTTAACGATTAATTATATTATCAACTGAAATTTGGCGGTGATTATCATTAGATATGGTACTTGAGGGGTGGGGGCAGGGGAATTAAAATAAAAAAGTATAGCAGCTAGAGTCCCGTTCTATCAGGGATTTAGAACCAAATTTGACGGACAGGTCCGTTTTACTTTACCTAGTCTAACGACGGCTCGTTAAAATGAATAAAATAGTCTAAAATTCGAAGGGGCTTTTTTGACACAGTGTTTGAATTTGAAAGAAAATCCATTTTTTAAGAAAACTAATGTTAGCATTGATGCAAAGTTTTCAAAAAATGTTAAGAGGAAAGAGTGATGATCGACACTCACCGTTGCACTGAATAAGTACGCGAAATCGGTTCAATAAATGTAGAGAAATCGTGTACACCATTTTAAACAACTGGGTTCAAGGTTCAAGTCATTGGAAGTTTTACTGGCAGTTTATCCTTGTGATCAGGCGTTTACCTTTAATTTGCGTCGTCGCAGGCGACAAAGAAATTTTTTTATATTCCTCGAAGCCTAACCTCTGAAGTCGGATGAACGTTGATACGATCAGAACGACATCTTCAGCAATACGATACAAATGATTGGCGCTGATGGTACAAAAGAACAGGTGTGCGCGATAACGGTTTATTTCAACTACCTACCAATTGATGTATAATCTCCACGATCTTTCGTGGTGGAAATCGAGCGTGAAAAAATTCTCGACGAAGAGCCTCGTTTATTTGCTTACCCGCCTCAAATGCACTATATCTGTATATATCTACACATGTATTCGCTACACAATAAAAATACAATGAAACGTACCGTACAAGAAATCAACTATTTCCGAACTAAATACTTGAAAGCCCCATTTCTTTATCCCCTCAGCAGTGTCAACTAGGGTAGCAGTTCGTAAGACCGTGCTGCCAATCCATCTCTGTTATAAGACCCGTGATGTTCACTGATTACTCGAGAATTCAACGAGACCACATCGCGTGCTCTTTCTCTGCATAAGCCTGAGAATGATTTTACGAAGATTCTACGTATATGCATATTGAAACATTAAACGTATTACAGAAGACGAGAAAAGAAAAAAAGGACTTTCAGCCGAACACGTATCAGCGGTGTCTCATCCCTTCTCTACACAAAAGAATTCTTAAACAATATTTGTCCGATATTTACATTCGGTATAGACGTATTACCGGATTAGGGTGATGACCCCTGTGGCTTTTCGATTAGACCAAGCCTGTCTGCATTCGGCACATCTGGCGGCGTCCTTCACCTCCCCTCAACACTCCTTCCGTGAAAAAAAGAATCGAGTAGCCTTAGGCCTGTATATACGTAGCTATGCAGACAAAAATCTCCCCGTACAAGCCCTGAACGGTCTAGTATCAATTACATTGTTGTTATTGGGACAGCGGGAGATTTGCTCCAGATACAATACACTGGTATAAGAGCAAAAGCACCAACAATGAAGGCAGGTACCGGAGGAGCCATGGATATACATATGAACACATTGGCAAGCTGGAAAGTATATCCTCCCAAGGGGGATGACGACCCTGATGCGATAGCCATCAAGTGTGCAACTATGCGTTTAATTTTGCCCGTGTAATGGATACTACGTGGCGAATGAGAAAACCGCATCACCACCGGGCCATTTTCGTTGTCTTTTTCGTTCATCCTCGTGGCTCGTGTCAGTCGCTCGTATGATATATATACGAAGGTTGGGGATGTTCGCTAAATCAGTTGACGAAATGAAAATGAACCGGTCGCACAGAAACTCGCGAGTCGTTAGCAGTGATTTCAGTATCGAGCGGATTTTGGCGTTGGACGGCGAGAAAATAAAGTCGCGACCGCAAGTTCCGTGTTCTCAAGCGGTTACGATACATCCCGACGAAAACACTTCTACTGAGAAATACGTCGATTCGAAGACGACGCTCGAATGTCACTCGAGACTAAGTGCCTTTTCAAATGTGGAATCTTCGAACGTGTGCCAAAAGGGATTTCCGGAACGGCTGAACCTTTCCCACGAAGCCACAGCGGGAATTCATCCACCCTCGGCTACTCCCAATACCTACGTTAAGAACTTCGTAACGGAAAGCAACGAATTGCCGTGGCTCCAATGCACGAGATACAGACCGCCGAAATTGCCGCGGAAATCTTCGGCCGGCAAGGCTTCCAAGAGACGACCGGGCGCGCATCCGAGGATTCCATTTACGACAATACAGATACAAATTCTGGAGGACAAATATCGCTCGACGCCTTATCTGTCCCGACGCGACGTTCTACTCTTGTCCACGACATTGAGATTACCCCAGAGTCGCGTGAGTTCCTCTGAAATTGACATCGATACAGTTTCCTTTTTTTAAGTCCTGTCCTTGTGCTTTGCGTTAGGCTTGATAGACAACGATATATTCACCAGCGATGGATACCATAGACCCATCGCAAAAACATCATTTTCATCCGTTATTTGATTGAAGCCCGTCACGTCACGTCGGCCTGATTTTAGCCAGCCAGTTTTTATAAAAAGACGATCGCGAACAATTCGACTAAAAAATAGTACGCGAACGTAGAAAAATCGCAAATGAATGTTCAAGGGCCTACAGTAAACAAAAAGTAATGGAGAATAACAAAAAGCCAAAATAGAGGCGAAGTTCATTTCGGTCGGAGACACGAATATTCTTAGCGGGTAGCGATATATTTGCCTTAACTCCTTGATTCTCCCTAAAAAAGTTCTTTTTGTTTCTCCAAATTGCAACAAATCATGTTTTGTCGCTCTTGAAGTTCGATCGATATTTATATTTAGCGACCGCTACGTTTGAATATTCGAAACGGTGAAATTATTTCTGTATCGAACACGAAGTACATCTGCAAAAAATAATCTTCCGCACGCGGACAATAAAGACGTTGATGTCGCTGTAAATACGCCCGAACCGTAGAATCGAAGAAGAAACAATTATCAGCGAGTTTGAAAACCGCGATGGGCGGAGAACTCGGAGTTCGCGAAGCCATTAATTTTTCGTGTCTCCGGAACTTCGCCGCACGCGATGAAAACATTAAAAAATGCCAATACTCGCGTTCTCGCTGAAAGGTACGAGCGTGATCAACGTTTGTGTGTCTTTAGGTAAAAATCTGGTTTCAAAATCGTCGTGCGCGGGACAGAAGGGAAACTGGCGGTGGTAACGTTACAATCGTATCTAGTGACGCATCGTTACTGCACGAAAGCTCTTATGTTCGTCCCGCCGAGAGAAGCGGAGAATTTGCGTTGCGAAACGTTGATCCGCCGGCTATTGGGTGATGACGGAACCGCAAACGATGCCTGGGAACGAGGAAACGAAACGTCGATGAGCGAACAATGATCTAACACTTATTAAATATTTTGTACAATAACGTAGCATTCTATTTACGGATATGACGAATATATATACACATATAAGTCAAATAACGAAATATTATTCGCTTCGCCCTCCCCTTCCACCCTTTAATTAACTCCGATCTTCAAACCCGAAAAATACAAATTAAACGGCGATCAATGTTTATGTCGACAGTTGCATTATACAATCATAGTAACTCGCGTCTTTAAGTTAAAGCGATTCTCTTCATTGTTTTGTTTTTCGACTAACGTGCTACACCTTCGTTATACAAGCCAGTGTTGTTGCTGTTGTTATTTTTTTTTTTTATACTCTTTACGATTCAGGTTTCAAAGTGTTTACTTCTCTTCTCGTTGATACTTTGTGCGCGCATCAGCTTCTAATTGTGAACAATACATTTATAGTAATCATCCTTAATAATACACTGAAAATGGTGCGCTCGAAAAATTGGCTAAACGCGTTGAATCGTCAGAGAGTAATGATGCTTTCTCGGCCCGCTCCAACGCCGATCCATTTCACTGTAAAATAGCAAAGAAAAGACGACGTTAGAGTCGAACAGAGCTTGGCTATATTCACTATATAAAATAAACGTTTCTGAAATTAATGTGGGGATTTACCACTTCTCAAGTGGTAAGAAACATTTACGGAGCAAGAAGTATTGAA
The DNA here is from genome assembly GCA_030522765.1 of Ophioninae sp. B BG-2022a. Lineage (NCBI taxonomy): Eukaryota > Metazoa > Arthropoda > Insecta > Hymenoptera > Ichneumonidae > Ophioninae sp. B BG-2022a. The sequence goes on from JAPYZJ010000250.1 coordinate 35,205, forward strand.
ATTTTCACGAATTTCGTACCCCGGGCTTTTTGAGATCACTGATTACACGTCTGCTCTCAAAATACACAAGTTCAAAGTAGAAGATCCAGTGTAGCGCAGAAAATGCAAAAATTGATTGTAACCGGATGAGTCTTAGTACTCGGGATTTTTCGCGGTCTCGGATTACGACTCTCATTACATGTCTGCTCTCAAAATGCAAAAACACGAAATGGCGAATCCAATATACTGACATCGAATGCTTCGAGTGAAGCAAATTCAACGTTCGTCAAAGTAAGATTACGTGGACGATTTTATCCCTTTGTTTAATTGTATATTTAATTTTCGGAAAAGAACGTTCCGCGCTGCAGCCAGTAATCACTTAAAATAAATAAACGTGTAACATTTTCCGTATTTGGGAAACACTTCGAGTGATTCCCAAATGTTGAGTTTATAAAACTGCTGTTACAGGGTATTATGTTTTTCGTTGCAAATATGGACAGCCACGTATGTTTTAAGGAAGAACCCCACTTTTATGTCCCAGTTTTAAAAAACCCGTTTACTATTTTTTAAACTTTATACTTTTCAAAATATGTGCAGAAAAAACAATGTGTCAATTTCCAAAAATTTCGTTACTGCCAACTCGTGTTGGTAAGCACTGACAATATCAGCAATTTTGAAAGTATTTTACAGTCCTAAAATTGAAAGTACTTTTTGAAAGTATTTTACAGCCGTTCTGATCCGATTCGAGGCTTCCGCTGGTAGTATTTTCCGCCTCCGTTATACGACGGATCCGGCACTGTCTACGAGTCAGCAGGTTTACCTGGTATGTCGATATATTCTTCTATCAATTCGACGTATTTTCGGGCATTCGGTGGCAAGTTTTCCAATGATCGGACACCTTCCGTGGTCGAGCGCCAACCGTCAACGGTCTGGTATATCGGCTCGGCGCGTCCAAGCTCAACCGCCGCACTCGGGAAGTAATCGATCTCTTTGCCGTTCAAACGGTAACCCACGCAAACTTTTATCTCCGGCAGTACGTCGAGAATGTCCAGCTTCGTCAGACATATCGATGTGTATCTGTCGTATTTGGAAATTAGCGAGATGAGTCCGCGCGAGGTTTTTCGATTAGTGGACAAAACCAACCTCGATTAAATTTTTGGTCTTTCGGGTTTTCCGTTAAACGGAAGTATTTTCGCGTCGAAAAAAAAACAAATATAGTCCAAGGGGAAAATATTGATATCGATGAATGCACCGAATAGGGAAACACGAATTTCCGATCAACAAAAGCGAATTTCCGATCGACAAAAATATCTAAAAACAGTTGCCAATATAAAAATCTTTTCTGTTCTGTAACGTAGAATAGAATGACATCAGAAACAAAAAAAAACTATTTATTTCCATCGAAAGAAAAACCAGATCCGGAAATCGCCTTGAAAAGGCTCGTCGAAGAAAAACGTGGGAAAGTGGATGCGGAAATCGCCTCGGAACAGCCCATCAAGGAGAAAACATGTCTTGCCATTTTTCTTCTGGCTTGAATCAGTGGATACGTCTTACACAATTTCTCGATTAACTTTGTTATTTTACGTTACGTTCGATGTATCAAGATAAAGGGGATACTTTGTGTATATAATTTTTTAATGAGCGAGTATTCATCAATAACGGTTCAAACGTTTAGCGGTCCAATGAGAAACGTGCATTTTCTAGTGTATCGAAATGGAATCGATACAAGCAGGAGAAAAAAAAATCATAATAAATTAAGGTGAATTACAAATAACAGAGAATATAATTGAAAATTTTTTGATAAAAAATAACTCGCGATGTTGGAAGTGAAATACATCGCTTGATAATTATAAAAATAAATACACATTTGTCCTCATGAATATTTCTAAAGTTACTTATTTCCCGAATAAAATTCGATCGAATTACAGGAAACGAACGGGCGTATCCCGATTCTGTACGAATGTCTGGAGTGTTTTTCATCTTAAATTCAAGAGAAATATTATCGCTAGAAATAATTCGTTTTTACAACTGACCCATTGACGAGAGATGTGAACTTGAGTAGGGCGAGATCGAGCCATCCGCAACGTCGATTCCTTTTGGTCGTAACCCCGACCTCGCGACCCCTCGTTCGAAGAAGCTCGCCCGTCGAGTCGCAGAGTTCCGTCGGGAACGGCCCGTCGCCAACTCTCGTCGTGTACGCTTTAACGACCCCGACGACCTCGCCGATAGTCGACGGTGGCAAACCAAGGCCCGTGCAAACACCGCCGATGCTGCAGTTGGAGCTCGTCACGTAAGGATAAGTACCGAAATCGATGTCCAGCATCGCGGCATTCGCGCCCTCGACCAGAACTTTTTTTCCGCTCTTCAGTGCGTTGTGCAGATAGAGAACGGTTTCTTTCACGAAGGGTCGTATACGCTCGGCATATCTGATAATATGAGGGAAGAAAATCGATTATCCAACAGCCTAAGAAAGTTGGTTTGGGTTTGTTTGGGTTTCAAGCGGTTCTCGAGTTTTTTCTATTCTTTCTCAGTTCTTTTCGTTGGTCTTTCTGTATCGTTTTGTAAATTTGTTGAAGGCTCTGAAAATATGTACCTTATTGTTAGATATTATTATTTTTTTCAATAATTGTTGTCCCGAAAAAGAATTCGGCATTTGACGGTTTTTTTTTAAATCTCTAGGCAACCTATCAACAAAATATCGTTTTCCAATTTCAAGCTAGCGTAATTCTTACCCCTTGTAGCGCTCCAGTTCTGCCTTAACGTCCACGTGAAGCGCGGGAAACATTCTTTGGTAAGAAGCAACGAGGGTATTGAATTTTTCCGAAAATTTATCGAAGTCACCGAGGAGGTCGCAAATTCGAAGACCATTTCTCGCAGCCTTGCTCGAATACGTTGGACCAATGCCCTTCTTGGTCGTACCGAGTGACTGTGTGCCTTTCTCGAGTTCCTGAAAACCGTCGACCTGCTGATGGAAATCGAAGACTATGTGAGCGCGATCCGATATGACGAATCTATCGCCCCAATCCTTGAGACCCTTGGCCTCGTTCTGCTCCAGTTCCTCGAATAATCCCGGCAAATGTATAACGACGCCGTTACCTGCAAAATATAATGCATCATTTAATCACCGTAATCTCGTTGACTTCGAGTTTTCATGAGTCTATCATGAACACGTAATTACTAAGCGCGAGTACGAGCCGACGTTAGGCGGTACCAGTTACGAATTATTAAATCAATGGAACCGCGATAATTTGGCTCGGGCTTGAAAACAATGTATCCAAATGTCATAGCGCTCTCGATTTACATCGAGGAACGTAATTGTTTGATTTATTTTTATCGTTCTTTTCAGTACCGAAGTGACACTTCGTTCCAAGCTAGAAAAGTTTCATATCCGGTTTTCGAATCGTTACGTCTGCGAAGTAAAAGAAGAAGAAATTTTAAGAAGCATCAGAGTTTTTATTCGCTATTTCTTTTTTTTTTTTTATATATATAATACTGCCGCTGTAGATATGCAATTTGTGTTTCGACATTCGATGTGATAAAACGTATCGCTTGGAGTCGACAAACCCCAAACATGTTAACAAGATTTCACAGACAGTTATGATTTCATTTTGTCTTCGATTTAATTTAATGTGTTTTTACCTAATACAGATTTGCATCTTGGATTGATTATTCCGCTAGGTAGAAGGTGAAAGAAGAATTGGGCACCCTCTACAACTACTGTATGACCCGCGTTATTTCCTCCCTGCGAAATAACAGAAATATTTTCATGTTCCAAAATCGCCAGTGTCATACGGAGAGAGAGAGACAGACAGAGACAGAGAGAGAAGGGAAGAGAAAGAGAGAAAATGAGAAACTCTGAGACTGAGCGTGCACAAGAATTATTTGCGTGCGTTTCCTTTCCTTTCTTTCAAGTTGACACCAGAGTAACCGATACTCCTCAAACGGAAATTTAGAAACGTAACACTGCTCCTGCTCCGTTAAGCTCTGAGATAACGGAAATAAGAGCGATGATAATAATCAGTCCGGATGTGTTGATATAAGATACGAGACTCTTTGGTAAACAATTATCTGACATTTGATACAGCTGCAAGATTGCTTGAACCTTTTTTTTATGGCCTGACAATTTTATTTCCGTGTTTCTACATCGCCGAAGGATTATTTTCATAATCGAAAGATTGATAACACAATTGGCAAGAACAATGATTTTTTGTAGACACATAAACGTCCTATAAAAATTTGACTTTAATGGCATTGAGTTGTGCTACAATAAGCAAACAAGATATAAATGTCTACATCCTTTATAATAGTTTGTCTATAAAGAACCGTAAAACTAGAATTTTATATCCCACAAATGCTACCTATATTAGCAAAATGTTTTGTAAAGTTTCATTGCTTAGATTTGAATTTACTATTTTTTCCAAATCGATGTGACAGGACGTTCCTTTTGATCTCAAGATTTGATTGAACTCTCTTCAGTACAATGAAATTTGGCTGTCTTTGAGACAAAGCAGGATCTTCCAATCCTCGCCCATTACCAGAAATCATGACTTTTTTTGCTTCAACAGAGACAGGCAAGGAAAAGCTTGCTCTAACTATGCTGAAAGAATTTTGATTTCACGCATTTACTCGTACAAAATTTGCCTTGTACACATGTGGGCAAACACAGTTGAAATATCTAAAATGCAGAAGAATCGTAACCTCGTTCAGACCATGCAAATATTCTCTGAAGGAATGATTGTTGAAACAGGCCACCGTCGAAAGTGCAGTTCCTACCAGAGAACGGAAAAGGCTTGTTCTCTAAATTAGCGAACGAAAAAAGATAAAAAGTCTGTGCAATACTTGAACGTGTGCGATAATAAAGATATGGAGTGTTACGCAATATTGCCGCATAAGCTAGACACGGCTATCCTTTGGGCAAGAAGTGTTCTGTGATGCAGAATTTATGATTCCGCACGATTTGGCTTTCAATGGATATAACATCCATTGAAGGGGTCAAACGTTAATTGGCAATCAAAACAACGCTCCTTTTTCCAAGATTGCTATTCATTGAAAATTGACTTATGTAACACGAAAAAAAAAGGAGAGGAGGTAACAAGTGGATTCGAGTGACGTAGAGTTTGGTCAGGAAAAAGGTGACAAAAGCATCGCTGCAGCAACAAGGGAAAAGGGAGGAGAGGAGTGGAAAGTGTCGAAATCGCGCGCGCTCGAGTTTCTGCAACCGCTAAAAATTCTTTTGCTAAAAATATATTGGCCCCCACCCGCTCAAGGTCCGCTCAGACATCAGGCGAAAATTCGCGTGAACTTGAGCGTCACTCGTTGTACAAATGTATACAACGTAGCGAGCTAAATAAAAATAAGTTTTCTTTGGCAATGGCTTGCGCGGGTGAGCGAAGAAAAAAAATAATAATAATTTCGTGGGTACTCGGGAAGCGAACGGGTGGGATCAGACATGCGACTTTCATCGCGGCAGAGATTTGGAAAAGTTCGGTGACGAACGCACACATGATAGGGCGGAAGTCTTCTATATGTGATCAGAGCTAAAATGCGCTTGAGCAAACGTGAGGGAAAAGGAGGAGGGGGAGGGGGAGAGCGGAACGTAGAAACCGAGCAGTTCATTAATCCGAAAGATGAAATGTGTTCGTCGTTGGTGAATAATGGAGACGGAATCGTACTGGCATGGCATTCGCGTAATCTCCGATGAATGTGTACGAAGACGGAATATCAGGTGGAGGGGGACGAACCACCGTGAAAGATGGCGGGAAGCCTTGGCTCGTGATTTTCGATACAATATATATCGTATCGAAAATCATATATATTATATATAATTACAAAAAATATATACACATACGTACATGTATACATATATGTAATGTATAAAGAGGAACAAATGCGGAAGATGAGTGGGACAAGCCATCTCGAATTCTCAAGATTATATTTGCATTAGGTGAAAAAACAGCAATAGAGGACAGTACCTGACAACGGCAGACGACGTCAACCTCGGATGCAAGCATGTCGACGACTTTTCCCTTGCCTTCATCGCCCCACTGTGCCCCGAGGACAACTGTGACCTTGGACAAAGGGCCCGACATAACAGTTCGTTGTTTCTTCCTGGGTGATCCGAGATTATTCTCTCCGTTCGCTTGCTGCTGTTGCGACGAATTTTGTATTCTTGTGCTCGCTGACATCGTGCAAAATACTCGTGTAGACAAAAACGGAAGCCTCTCTCGTTAGCGTCTCGCCCCGTTTTCTTTTTTAAGTTTACGGATATGCAATTGTTCTTCCAAAGCGAAACTTCAATCGCGCGCACGTGTCTTTCACCGCCCCGAACTGCCTCGAGGAGCCCGGATAACGAAATGATACGCGACGCGCTGGTACACCTTGGCCGTAGAGCTCGCGCGCCGACGACACGTACACAGTCACGCACCCACACAACGCCCCGCTTACTGAGGAAAGACCGAACGCGACAAAACGCGGCGAGAATGGCGCGCTCGACACTAGCGCGAATACAGTCAGATAAGACTCTAACGGGCGCCCGTTCTAACCGCCTACTCCCGGTAAAAAGCAGTAATCTCTATCGACGCTCATGTACAACGGAAACAATGCTGAGTACCTACCTATACGACGAGTCCCGAAAACTCGTGATCACTTTTTCGTAAATTTCGATAATAGAAACTTTCCGTGTATGTCAGTAATTTCTCTAGTCATTTTTCTAGTTGACGAATTTCCACATTATAGGTATTGTTGAGAAAGATTCATTTTTTAAAGCATTTAATATTTCTTATTTACATTGTCTATACTTTTATTACGTATTTTGTTTTTTTTTTGTATGTGTGGGTATGTTGCTGTTGAGTGTCGTTCAAATTGACGGACGCATGGCAATTTATCTTTATTATTATCCCATGCGACAATTAATATGTTCTGACGCAATAATACTGCGCTGAAATATTACTGATGATTTAAAGTAACGAGACTAATTGACAATTTCTGTATGTACTGGAATATTTATTTAAACAAGACGCGTCTTGTCTGGGTCAATGAGAAATAGACGTCAGACTCCACTTCAAGGCGAAGTAGCTGTACCGCGTGATACATGAGTGGGAGAAGATTGCTGGATTTTTCAACCGAGGTTTTTCAGATTAATAATTTTTCATGTAAAATAAAAACATAAATCTTCGTCTATGGATCCCGATGCTGGATTCTTTAAAAAAAAAGGACTTACACCGTTGATGAGAAAACTTTGAATATTTGTGAGGTTACGTTAATTACGCATTCGTAATAATGTTATTATTAAAGTTATTTTTAAAAAAATTGAAGACAACAATTGGTGACTGTAAATGGGATCGTCGATGAGCTGCAAAATAACCACGGCACATCAAAATATTGTTTATTTTTAGGTCCTAAACGAGAGCAGGTGAACAATTTGGTATTCTCGCTGTGCAAAGTTGTCCAAACGTTCTACTCTGGTGTCCTGCTCTGCCACTTGGAGCGCTAGTTATGCTATGAGAATATTGCATGCGCGCGCATATATGTACAGCTGCACATGTACACGACACGCGTCACCCATGTAGTATTCGACATGAACGTGGGGGTAATTTACAGTTCTCTAATAAACTTTCACATTTCCCACAATCATTTCACGTAAATTTATCACCATCACGGAACGGTTGGGTGAAAATGTGAGATCACTAGAAACCTTCAGCGAGTGATCTCATTCGGACGTTTTTCACAAAAAACGGTGCTGTGGGCAGTACTTAAATTCCACACGATAAACAGATGGACTGTATAATTTATGTAATAATTTCTGATGAGTGGTAGAATTTTATCACAACACCTTAAGAATTGTTTTAATTCGATTTGAAACAATCCTTGAGCTAACTTCGCAGAGGTGCGCAAGATTTGTTACTAAATGAAAAATCAACGAAAGATGTCACCACCGACAAACATTAGGATACCTACCGGATTCCAAAAGAAATAGACCCATGATATTATTTGCGAAGGTTCCCTTCTTATGAAATTCCGTATATCCCTGAACACTACAGCTGGCCCAGCCTTCATTGGTTTTTTATCGCTAATAGTGTTGGGTGGAATTAAAGAAAGCATTTGGCGTGGAGTATCCGTCATCCTCGGTTTATTCATCAATAACGTATTATTCCTTTATACGGGCCTTTATATCTCTACCCTTTATTCTCTTCCCTGTCTCTCCCTATTATTTTTCGGTTCATCTAGAAAGAATTATATACCATAGTTGTCGATCTTGAAAAATATCCCAGCCAATATATCGTAACGACACTTCCCAGAGTCTCGACACACTCACGAACGCGTGCGCACACACGCGACGCACGAAGCGCGCGCGCGCCTGCATACACACATGCATGGACGTTCTTGTTCGTTTCTCGGCAGACGCGACATAGAGCGAGAAAAACGTATCGAGCAATCCAAGTTTTTTTTAAAGGCTCACTGTGTTCGGTGTTTCTCAACACGAAGGGAAGAACGTGAGGGGGGTAGCGAAAAATATTGGGTGCGTATAACGGTATATTGACGAAGTATAGCTAAGAGGGAGGACGGCCTTCGACGACTCAACGAAAGGCCTCCGCGAGAGGCTCTGACGAAAATTCGTTAATCGCAACCCCGAATATTAAAAGAATAGTAAAAAAAGAAAACAAATTCCAAACCGTTTTCGCGTTATCCTCCGTGACACTTTCTTCGTCGTAAATCTTCGCAGCGCAACGTGACAAAATTTGACAAAAAATCTTTGGCAACGCGTGCGTGTGTGTTAGTGCAAGCACGCGTGTAATTCGGGCTTCTGTGTGTGTGTGCGTGTGTTGCCCGTCCGTGGATGTGTCGCCGCGTGTATGTGAGTGTCAAAGAACTTGGAAAATAAAAATACTACCTTGGTAAGAAAAACGAATCGTGTGTCCACTGTAATTATTTCTTGGAGCCAACTTTACACGCTCGTCGTCCGTCAGTGATGTCCACGCCCGCAAGACGAAGGCTCATGAGAGATTTCAAAAGGTATAAATTCGCGAAAAAATAAAACAACGGAAACGTGTATTCATTTGGCGATTTTATTATCCTCGTAATCGCTTCCCATCTGCATGCTTCTTGATCATACGATATTTGCTTACGCGTTAGCTGTAAAAACGTGACGCAAGCAAAGATCAACTTGAGAAACGTTTACAAAAAAAGATGTTGGGTCGGGATACAAAATCATCAAGACGCCCCTTGGGAATGCAGACTATCATTGAGGTCTCGCAATAATATTGCATTTCTGAAAAACGGTTTCCTTTGTCTCCGGATATCATCTATGAATCAGTCGAAGCAAAGAGGGAAGGGACAGGCTTGGACCGGTTGAAGTTTGGCCTGTTGTATAATCTGTCAGCGTAGACTGTAACGCACAGGTTGCATCGACATCCAAACTCGATAGCTAGATCCACTTTTTACTTTTATATTTTTACAAGTGATTCATTCATTTACCCCTATCGCAATGATTCATATTTTCGACGTCAATGAATTTGTGTCGTTGAGCCAAATTGCGTTGCTAAGAATATTATTGGTTGTATTGGATTTATACATAACCCTTTATCTCATCTCCTATCTAGCAATATAGAATTTACGATCGTTCATGACAAACTAGACGGTGTACTACGTTTTCAGACTTAGCATATGCGCTTTCTTTGAAAAAATAAGTAAACGACATATGCTACCCGAATCATTAATGTTTAACTATAATTACTGGAAATGTAATTCCTACAGAAAGATTTATCGAAACTAGATTAATCCGCGTTAATTAGTGTACATTGGAACTGGTACCGAACAACTAACGCATATTGTATGAAACACAGTCAGTCCTTTTAGCAGGTTATCACAATGACGCATAGTCATTACCGAAGTTGGCGAATCGATGCTCGCAGAACAAAGTTGAAGTTTTCATTGTTGGAACACAAAGTAATTCTGAAAGAGGTTACCTTTTTTTAGGAAACCCAGGCTATTCGTAAGCTCAAATGTTTTCCCTAATATTTTCAAGGTCGAACGACCATTGACCAAACAACTGTGAAAGCAAAAGAGATAGGTGTTTTTTAGATTCGCGATGATTTCTGATTGATATTTTGGTCGAAAGAAATCAGAGAAATAATTAACATATTTTTAGCACTTTGCAAACATTCAAACTTCACTGTCAGGGTAACTAATTTATTCTTCAGCCATATTTAGCCTATCGTCATTAAGAAGGACAATGATTCGGGTCTTCTACTTATTTCATTATTGTTCCGAGTGAATGTCGATTAATGTTTATTCTGTTTCGAAGATTACAAGAAGATCCACCCACTGGCGTATCCGGCGCACCCACAGACAATAATATCATGATATGGAATGCGGTGATTTTTGGGTGAGTGTTACATAACACGAATCGTATTTTTAAAAATATTTATAAACGTATATCCGTAAAGATATATATATGCCGCTCAGACACATATATCTTTGCGAATGAGATTGCAAAAGTATTGGCAAGTGTGTGATAACTACATATACTATTGTAAATTTTTGGCTGCAGTCCCCACGATACACCGTTCGAAGATGGCACGTTCAAACTCACTATAGAGTTCACAGAAGAATATCCTAATAAACCGCCGACGGTGAAATTTGTCAGTAAAATGTTTCATCCGAATGTATACGCGGATGGTGGAATATGTCTCGACATATTGCAAAATCGTTGGAGTCCGACATACGATGTGTCAGCCATTTTGACGTCGATACAGGTATATTTTATTTTAGTACACAAAATGAGTCTGTTTTTCTCACAATTTCGATGCTCGTTGCGTCGCCACTAGATTTAAGAATTCTTCTGAATTGTGTTGCACTTCTTCAGTGATGCGCGAGGCAGGAATGGATGCGATTTTTGAAAGATATGATCATTATAAATGCTTGCACATTCGCCACTATGACGGAAAATTATGGAGTCGATTATTGTCAGTAATTTTATTTGTCAAGTACCAAAAATGTACTAACCGGAAGTAGAATGGTATGCAATATTTGCTATTATTTGAATAATTATTCAATTCAATATTTGAATGATTAGAGAATTTGCCATAATTTTATTATTTTAGTTACAAAAAATCACAATAGAAAGTTTTGTACCTTGAACATCGTAACCCTTTGTTGATCGGTCCATTGCTATGGGTCTTCAAAAATCTCTGCCAAATATGTGTTTGTCGGTAAAGGATTAATCGATCGTACTTCTAGGTATGGATGAATTCTCGTAGATACGACGTTTCTTGAACGCACAACATTACGTAAATCAATTTTCCACATTTCGAGGAAATTTTTCGGGTTTGTTTGCTGAGTTAATCCGCAATGATTGTTCTTATCGATATTTAAAATTCGCCCATATGCTCGAGGCAAAGTCCACCGACCGAAGAAGTCGTTACTTTTAGGCACTATTGGTGCATCAATATCGCACGATGTTGATGGTCATATATCAAAGCGGAAAAGTCCAATTTTACCATAAGCAATGTACGGTTATCGTATAGCCCCACGTGATTCTAACTATCAATGGATGAAAAAAGTGTATGAAATTGTTCTGTGTTCAATTTATTATTCAACACTCATTGCTTACTTAACAGCGGTTGCAATTTAGGAAAGTCCAATGTTATTTGAAAAACAAAGAATTGTAACACTATTTAAGGCATCATAATTAACGCAGCACTTTAAAACATTTCACACGTCGTTCAAATAGTTTTTCGGGGTGTTTTTTTTAACCTTTTAGATATTTTTCGTAGCAAGTTTTGCTTTGGTGAGAAGGGGTAGGGCAGGGAGAGAGAGAGAGAGAGAGAGAGAGAGAGAGCGATTGATTGATTGATTGATTTAAGTATTTATTATGCTCTAGTTAAAACTTTCCAGCAAACTGGGATGTGACGCTCCTTTAGAATTACCATTAAATTACCTTTTGTAAATATGTGACATCACTAATCCGAAAGTAAAACTAAATTGTCAAATATTGTATTATGAAACTCAAATAAACGATCAAACACATGATAACCTCAAACATAAAGATAGAAAATAACACTACATAAAAATACGAAGAGTATAGATGATGAATACAACAAATTTTGAGTGTACGTAAAGAAAATCTTAAGCATGGATGTTACGTAACAAAACAAACACATGCTCAATCGAACAGTCATACTAGCATAACAATTGCATCGAATCATGCATCATGCATAGTATGTTGCATCAGTAAGAATTCAATTGATCCATAGAAAATCATAAACAGTAGGCGCTCAGTACGTGACGACGAATCATGATATTCGGAAATAATGGAAAAAGAAAAATGAAACGTTTGCGTACAAAGGTAAAAACCGTACAAGTTATTGTAGGACAGGAGTAGGGAGGGACAATTAATTCGTACGAAACAGAACTCCAATTTGTCTTGCGGAGTAACAAACTACTGACTTGTCTGGTTGCAGTCGCTGTTAAGTGATCCAAATCCGAATTCACCTGCCAACTCAATGGCAGCCCAACTTTATAAAGAGAATCGACGCGAGTACGAGAAACGAGTGAAGGCTTGCGTGGAGCAAAGTTTTGTGGATTAGTCTCAGGCACTACGGTCGTACACTTGTCACCCTATTGAGACTCGAGATCAGCCGACAACAGTCTACCATCCTGATATGAGGAAGCGATGTGTGCTCAGCCTAACCGAGGAGTTTGCGTTACAAGCTTAGCACGCCAAAAATATAAAATAGACATAAAAAGAAGACAGGAAAGAAACATTTAAACAAAAGCAAAAAAGAAAAAGGAAAAAAAAATGGAAGAGAGACAATGAAAACACAAATTTCTCTTCAGCAACCACAATGTGCAACATTAGAAAAACGAATTTTTACCAATGTTGTAAAATAAATTATTATGAAATTGCGTATTTATTTATTTGATATTTGGTTGAACAGAGGACAAAAGTGAGTCAAAGGGAACGGAAAAGCGAACGTGAGGATTTAAAAAACAAAAGTACTATTACAAATATTAGGATAATATATACGAGTGATATAATGATCTAACTTCGTTTAGTTTTTTCTCTCTTTGCTTGCGATGTTGTAGAAGCGACAATGCCCTATCATACGACAAGCACAGGCTTGTACTTCAACTCAATTCTAGTACTTCGTATAGCGGCTAACTTCACCTATACATATATAAATACATATACACGTACACACAATAAAGTGCATCCTTTCATGCGGTTTTATATCGACCATTATTTTGTCTATGTCCCCATCTATTTTCCGGTAAAAACGTTAGAAATAATACTGAAGATTAAATTCAATTTTTTCTATCGTATTCAATTGGAAATTTGCTGCAACAAATTTTTCTGCGAAGTATGCCCAGGATTTAAGTTTGGCCCGGTGGATTGTTGTGATTTTACAAACGTATTCTCGAAAACGAAGAATCAGTGTTTTCAACAAGTTCTTTTGTTCCTTTATTTTTTGATAAATATGTCCATATTTATGTCCGAAATTACAAAATGATACAATGGACGTACTGCGAAGCGGATAAAAAGTTAAGACGCCACTTGAAAGTCTCTCGTGATTTTCACAGAAGGTAAAAAAAAATCAATAAAGTAGGCAATGCGGAAGAAAAAGCATCAGGCGTTAGACGTAACACATCAACCGTTCGTTGATCGATCAATAATTATTAAACGATAATGTATTAAAATATGTGAACGATTGTTTCTTTACAGTCCCTCTTGGACGAACCGAATCCAAATTCACCGGCTAACTCGCTGGCTGCACAATTGTACCAGGAGAATAAACGAGAATATGAAAAGCGAGTTGCCACTGTTGTTGAACAGTCGTGGCTTAACTTCCAGGAAAGCCACATCGAAGATCCTCGCTGACATTAGGTCTGTGTTCGACTTGGCCCCGACAAATCAGCTTTATTCTGCATTCTGTTTGCGCATAATCTTTCGATCGCCGCTGTGCAGAAACATCGATGTATCTCATATTGAACGGGTTTATCGAAACAGAAATATTTGGATACCCGTATCGCCAACTATACTTCATTTTCAGGCAGAACATCGCTCTTTCAATTAGAACCCAAATATTATCTCCAAGAGAAAAATAAAATCACTGTTCATCTGGTACTTAAACGTGTGGAAAACTTCTCTACCGATTACTGTCTTCATCTTCACTATTACATTTACGTTTCAATTCTATTACTACGATTAAAGTTTTAAATACAAGAATGTTCATTGCGTAAAACTCATATAGCAAATTATTTGGCTTTGTGTAAAAAAAACTTCTTACGTCACTTACAAAAGTGACGAAAAGCTAGCATATTTCGAAAAATATTGGGTCAATCGTTCAACTCTACTGTTCATTGCCGATCTTTAAAAATCATTTGAGCACATAACTTTAAATACTGCTCTCTTATTGTCCGTATAATTCCTTTATACAACTAAAGGTAGGAGAAAATAAAAACAAAAGTGCAGTTTGATAAAATGATTCAACTTCGATGCAGCTCCGTTGTTGGAAAATTCGTTCATAAGCACCGAATTTGCCCTCCGCCGAAATTCGCAGAATTAAACGTCACGAATGTGAGATTTGCTCGAAATTGGCAAGAATTTGCTACTAATTAGAGATAACCACCGATTTCTTAACATATGCGAAGGAATATATAATGAAGCTGCCAAAATATATGTGTTTAGATATGACTAAACAGCTCTTATCTGGGACAGACTTACCCACGTTGCACTTTCGAAGTATATTTCGAAAGTGTCGTGTAGCGAAACCGAATAATCGTATCTATTGTCTTCTTCCGGTTGTTTTCTTTTCAAATCTTATATCAATCGTATCCACTTATTTAAGAGACAACACCACTCCAACGTCCGAAGAGAATTCCAAACTTGCCTGATTTTTTTCGGAATTATGATAAAAGAAATTTAAATCCTTTATAGACATTATTTGACATATATTTATGTGTAGAAACTATTTTTACGTTCGTGTAACAGGAACCCAGTCTTTCAGGAAACCAGAGCTTCTGTTCTAAAAAATCAGTCAATTGTTTATAAAATAAAAAGTTTACACCCACGTGAAAAACCCCTACGTACCTCTACAAAGGAGGTAATTGCGAAGTTCAAATCGATTAATGCAACCGTGTTGAAGTTATGCGTTCCGCAAGTCGCAAAACAGTTTGAAAATCAGCTTCGAATCGTTTTTTCTCATTGCTGCCAAGTGCATTATTCTTTTAATGATGTTGGTGCATTGTTTAATTTAAAAAAACCATTTTTTCAAAACCCACGAGTGGTGTTATCGCTTGAACGCATGTTGTAATCAATAACAATCGTAAGAGATGGTTTAGGACGATTATCCATCGACTAGTGCTCGAAAATGAGTGTCGTCAAATTGTTTGGGTGCATTTGCCCGATGTTCGTCAATCACATGGCAGTCATAATCGAATCATCAAAACCTATCCGCCCAAATTGTTTTCGATGGAGCGTGCGTACCAAAAAAATGTCCATTATTTCTTCGAAATCGAAAACTTCTTTGAAGTGAATCAAACAGGAAAGAAAACTTTCTGCCAATGTTGCTCCGTTGTAATAAGATTTGACACAGTAAGCGCGAAGTAATTATTGCGTGGGCTGGAACTGATGCTATTTATTCTAGTTGAAAGCTAATATCGTTTTCGCATCAGTACTTTTCAAACACGCGTGTTGACGCTTCTTGAAACTTAAAAGCCGTTCCATGTACACGTATAAAGAAACCAGCGGGATATTATACCCTTGCACCAACTAGTTTGATGAAGAACAAGTTAAGGATTTTCTCATACAATGGACTTAAATAATGTCCAGCTGCTAAGAGAGTACGTTTGAAAGTGTTTATTATCGTTTTAATCTACAATCAATATTATTTCATCCCGGTCTTCCGATAATATCTAATTGAATGGGAAAATTATAAAAAATATCGATAAACGAAAACATATGTATGGATTCGTATTGAAGATGCAGGAAAATCGGATGAGTTTGATGAACTATTGTAAGAAACGTATCTGACATATTGGGCGTACACAGCAACAGGTAGCGGAAGATAAAGTTGCGTTCACCGGAATGGCCCGATGATCGTTCGAGACACGTATATTCGTCAATATTTTGTATCATTGCATCACTGTAAAAATCAGAGAATTCGTTGATGCAATATTTTAGCTTAAAAGATATTTCTCACTGCATTCTTATTAAAAAAAAAGTTTATTTATATGCAGTTATAATACTGTTTACTATCCGTTGAAAATTTCTTTCATTTGTCGCTTCTTTTACGGTGAATCGTTGTTTCGAAAATGGGTGATTCATAAAAACCACCGAATGCAAATATTAATGTAGGAATCCGCGTCGAAAGCCTGGATATTGTACAAACATTCTTCCTCTCTCTCTCTCTCTCGTGACACGCAAAAGGCAGCGTGTCTTTTTCTTCAAGAATTTTCGGGCGTTGTTGGGCAATTTTCGTACTGTACAGAAGAGGGGTTATTCGTCGAGACTAAGCTCAACCGCTAACATAATTGTTCAGTGGTGAACTGATTTATTTTTAATTATTAACGGACTTGTCGTTTCTCTTCGATCGCTTGTGAATTATCCCGGTGGTACGGAGTTACAATTGACTCGGATCTTGCGTATGTTCGCTTTTAAATAGCGAATTTCTGCTACGACTTTTCCTCCTTTTCCTTATTGTATCTCTCGAGCTCTTTGAGAAATTGTGCCTTGGGCTTCATTATGTTTGGACGATCACCCCGACATTTTGGACAAAACCATTTTCCCTTTGGTTTCGTACTCAGGGACACACACGAAAAATGGAACCATTCAATCGGACATAGGTCATTGTCGCATAATATCATTTCCCCGTAAGATATCTGATCGCACAGGCAGTAAGTAGGCTCGTCCGGATCAATTGCCAAATCATCCTCTGGCGGTGGTGGTGTATCTTCGCGATGTTGATTCTGCTGATTTCCCTGGCGTGATTTCCTCTTCTTTTTCTTTCCTGTCGTTGTGTTCGCTGCTTTCTTTTGGTTACCGTTACTCGTGTTTACCACTGCGGTTGATCTCGACTCTGACATTACTATCATGTCCATTCCGTGAGCCGATTCTATCAAGGTTTCCGTGCGAGTTCTCCTTGCTCGTTTCGGCTGGCGCTCGATGTTGTTTGTATTGCTGGCAGTACTGGAGGTCAGCGCGGTGTTTAATTCTCGTGCTGGCTCCGTTGTTTCTTGCTCCTTTCCATAATCTATGGACAGGTTATGGAATCATTTGTGTGATTGACTTTTATAATTACTTGTCGTATTTAGGACGGTTCGTCAATTTGCTGGTACATAATATCTGCCGTAAATTACATGATATTTTTTTATTTACAAATATGTTTAAAAGCGTACATATTTTTTAAATATAGAATTTATTTATATTACTGTTTCTATTGCTTCCTTCTAAAGAAATTTATCGAATGCCGAAATAAATTTCGATTAGCGTTAACGCTCTCAATTCAGTGTTGAAGCCTTGGATTCAAAATCTTAATGTCAGACACACAACATACACAAAACTGAATTAAAAATACCGATTCAGAGCAGAGGAGAAATATCAATAGTAACAGCATTTAATTTGATATTTTTTGAGTGAATGTAAAGTCAATGAAAATAATAAAAATCAGTTAGCGTAATTACCCAAGTTGCGATAGTCCAGATCCAACTGTCGGGATTTGTTCTCAATGAGATCCTGTACTTGTTGAACAATCTGTAGTTTTTCATCTCCGATTTCTTGTGCAGCTATGAGGGCTTGTTGTACTTTTAGAAGTGCTCTTCTCCTGACAGCCATATCCACGTTATTCTTCAATAAATCCTGTTGCTGATCAACCTCCCTCAAGTAAGCTGCAGTCAAAAACTTCTATATTCAACTCATCTTGCAAATGTGTTTTCATTCACAAAAAATGTTCGTTAGTTTAATACTGAAGAATTGAAGAAAACGCTGAGCATGGTGATTTCAAGGGGAAAGCTTACTTACTTTGACAAGTGGCGTCCAATTCACGTAATCGCGAAACATGCCGTTGTATGTCGTTCGGGAGATTTTCAACGCAATCAAGATAATTTTCGATATACGTAGCCGAGTACAAAGCTTCAACTACTGCCTGGTTCAACATTTTGATAGCTGCCGGGAAATAAGACGATTTTCTAGCAGGTAATCTTCGTTTTACTACCTATAAACAAATTTGTGAAACTCGAATCGACTATTAATCTTATTATTAGCAATATTGTGTATCATTTGTGATACAGCGGCAAGAACGATGATTGTTTATCCGTTTTATATCGATAATTTTATGTGAATGTGCAACGCTCCGTTTCAGCATAACAAACATATCGGAATAAAACACGGATTAAATTGTTTCTGTGATGTATTAAGAAAAAAACGACTACTTCGATTAACAGCCGTGTACCACTAGCGAAAAGAAGATTGGGAGACAGAAAAAGGAACTAGAAGGGCGATCCGCGAAATGCGGCAAACGAAAGCTTCGTACTTTTGCCACATGCGTCGCTAAGATTACTTTAGGATCGATCCGAGTGAAGTGCGTTGTGCTCGATGGAGAAATATACTGAAAGATAGTAAAATAAAAGACCGATTTCAAGGCACGGAGATAAAAACTATAATTTATTCGGCAAATTTATTTTCCGACCAAAATCTCTGATAGACGCGTGCCGCTCTGGTGGAGAACGCCGTGACGTCACCATAACCTCTACGTATGTGCGTACGGTAACATACGGCACAGGTACGGCGATGGTACGGTTTACAAAGAATGTACCAGTACGCCGTATCGTACTACCTATGGAGTGGCGTAGGGACATTGGGCACTTGTCTATCTGGGGACATGGTAAAAAACCGCTCTCGGTAGCGTCTAGTTTTTTTTCTAGGAATTTTATTGACGCGCAGTTGCAACAACTCTGGCGAGGGTTCCGGTTCCATCGATCGATCGGTGCGGTGTATTTTCAGGTAGTCGGAGGGATGCGCGGACGAGTAGTCGTTCATCCGTGTATATCCTATATATACATATTTTCCGACTGAAAGATTTCGTCAGAGCGAGCGAGAAGCAGAGACCTTCGGTACGAGGGCCCTGGGGATCGGCCTACGTTCCGTGTCTCTCCGTGTCGCGTACTCCGTAAAGAACTTTGGCCTCTTTTCGTCGAGGTGTCGCGTTAGCGAAGGGAGCTCCGAAGTTGGACGTCGAAGTTCATTCGATCGGTGACAACGTTGATTTATCGCGATCATAGTGTACCGAGAACCACGAAAAAACGACCGAACGGTGAAATTTGGTCAAACCGTGTCACAAAGCGCGAGTTTGAGCGAGAGTGTTTGTGTCCGCGTACAGAGGGGCGCGCGTGCGTGCGCGCGTGTGGGTATTCCCCCCTCTCATTGACGTCGAAATTGTGTAATGCTCCAACCCCTTTGTCGTCCATTATCTTATCGCGATAAGGCCTCTCGTTTGAATTATTGACGAGACGTGAGCGTTACAATTTACATCGCGATTGAAGGGAACATCTTCGTGTCACAGGGAGGGGAAAGGCACGGGCGAGCGACGGCGGGGGGCGGGGGGGTACGCTACTCGAGTACAAGATTTTCGAGAAAAAAATAATTTGTGAGAATTTGAGAATACACGAGTGCCGGAACTGTCGGAGGCTCAAGGGTGACGTACAGAGCCGCCATTTATGACGTACGGGAGACGCAATTGAACTCGGAGCGGCGACGTCGCGGAGCTCCGAACGAGTACCCGCTAACCGATAAATTTCACGTCTTCGCAAGGGCGCATCGTGGATCTCGCGTAGTCCGTTCGTTCCGGCGAGTGAGGAGCGAACGGGCGGACGTTCGGACGGTGCGCCGAGAGAGAGAGAGAGAGAGAGAGAGGAAGGAATGTCGAGCCGCGCGTGAGATTGCAAGGAGCGCCGCTCGTGCGTGAAAGCGGATACGAGAGGAGCAAACTCATCGAAGTTGTCGCTCGGTTGTCGAAGAATGCTCCGGTAGAAACGACAGGGGCTACAACTTTGGTGACACCGCGCGCGCGCTCTCCCCAAGAACCCGAGGGGAAAAAATCAACTCTCGTCGCCGTTTTCGCTGCGTCCGTTCGATCTCGAGCGTGCCACCCCCGTCGCGCTACAATCGCGATCACGACCAAATCAACACCCGACGAACCGATCGGAAAAATGAGCTGCCAAAGAAACGCCGGTAGGATCACCGTGCCGGACGATCTCCGGGATATTCTCCTCGAATTCACGATAAGTTACCTACTCGAACAACCGGGCGACATTGTCGATTACGCGGTTGAGTTTTTTACTCGCTTACGGGAAAATCGCCGGAGCCTGCTGGTACGCTCGAACGCTCAAACCTGCTCCTCCACCCCCGACGAATCCGTCGAAGAAGGTATAACCGCCGAACGTTGTTTTTTTTCTATCGCCTGTGCATTCGCATAGGAGCCCTCCAAAATTTCTCTGCGTTCACCGTTAGTGCCCGTTTGTGTCATTGTTCCTTCTCTTCCTTCTTCGCACTCCCCAACCTCACTTTTCAACTATTCGTTCGCGCGTCAATCGCGGATTCCGACATATTCTTCGCAATGAAAATTAACGCGATCAGACCCGTCAGGATGGTTGGGTAGAGGACGAGAGAGCGTGTTTTGTTTCGTATTCCGGAACCAGGCTTGCCCAACAGTGTACCGTGTCGGAATCATCGGAACACACGCGTACATAGAGCTACCAAAAAGTTACCGATGGGCGATTATGAATGATCGGCATAATCGATTTATTTTGTATTACTAATGTCGATAATCGATTATGGAATGAGTAACTAATATGTTTTCATAATCGAATGATGTTACTAATTAAAACTACTAATCGTGTTTTATGAAGTTGACA